>ONZH01013312.1:0-82560 GCA_900303285.1 Rhinella marina
CGCTTATTAAAATGAATAAAGCCTGGATTTCACCGGAATTCAAATCTCCACCGGGGGAAAGCAGCTCAACATGAAGATACTTCATGTATCCTCTCCTCCTCCTCCTTCTCTTTTTCCACAAACGCTGAGCCAACAGACAATTTTTCAGAGGGCCAACTGGCTCTCTTTTCAAACAATGTTTAGGGAGGACCACCTACAGGTCCTCTGTCCAATCAATTTTTTAGGAGCGTCAACTACAGACACTCAAAAACAATTTTTTAGGAGGGTCAACTACAGACACTCAAAAACAATTTTTTAGGAGAGTCAACTTCAAACACTCTAAAACAATTTTTTGCGAGGCTCACCTACAGCCATTTGACTGCAATCTCAGTCTGACCAAGGCATTGGTGGAGTCACCGCCACGCTGTGTCAGGCTACATTTTTGGGTGGTTCACTTGCTACTTTAGTCTAACTTGGTCACTCTGTCACCGCCATGCTGTGTCAGGGTAAATTTTTTTGTGGTTCACCTGCTACCTCAGCCTAACTTGGTCACTCTGGGTTCACCACCATGATGTGTCAGGGTAAAATTTTATGTGGTTCACCTGCTACCTCAGTCTAACTTGGTCACTCTGCGTTCACCGCCATGTTGTGTCAGGGTAAATTTTGGGTAGTTCACCTGCTACCTCAGTTTAACTTGGTCACTCTGTTGTCACTGCCATGCTGTGTCAGGGAAAAATTTTATGTGGTTCACCTGCTACCTCAGTCTAACTTGGTCACTCTGGGTTCACTGCCATGCTGTGTCAGGGTAAAATTTTATGTGGTTCACCTGCTACCTCAGTCTAACTTGGTCACTCTGGGTTCACCGCCATGCTGTGTCAGGGTACATTTTTGGGTGGTTCACCTGCTACCTCAGTCTAACTTGGTCACTCTGGGTTCACCGCCATGCTGTGTCAGAGTAAATTTATGGGTGGTTCACCTTCTACCTCAGTCTAACTTGGTCACTCTGTTGTCACCGCCATGCTGTGTCAGGGTAAAATTTTAAATGGTTCACCTGCTACCTCAGTCTACCTTGGTCAATCTGGGTTCACCACCATGCTGTGTCAGGGTAAAATTTTATGTGCTTCACCTGCTACCTCAGTCTAACTTGGTCACTCTGGGTTCACCACCATGATGTGTCAGGGTAAAATTTTATGTGGTTCACCTGCTACCTCAGTCTAACTTGGTCACTCTGCGTTCACCGCCATGCTGTGTCAGGGTAAAATTTTTGGGTGGTTCACCTGCTACCTCAGTCTAACTTGGTCACTCTGTTGTCACCGCCATGTTGTGTCAGGGTAAAATTTTATGTGGTTCACCTGCTACCTCAGTCTAACTTGGTCAATCTGGGTTCACCGCCATGCTGTGTCAGGGTAAAATTTTATGTGCTTCACCTGCTACCTCATCTAACCTGGTCACTCTGTTGTCACCGCCATGCTGTGTCAGGCAATTTTGGGTGGTTCACTGCTACATCATCTAACTTGGTCCTCTGGGGTTGTTCACCTGCTACTTCATCTACCTTCGTCACTCTGTTGTCACCACCATGTTTTGTCAGGGTAAATTTTTGGGTGGCTCACCTGCTACTTTATTTAACTTGGTCACTCTGTTGTCACCAACATGCTGTGTCAGGCTTATGCCTGCGTCGTGGGTCGGGGGATAGGATAGCAGTGCCGGCATGGGCAGTGGTGTCACCCGCAGGTGGTGATGGACCTTCATTGTACCTAGTTGGGTGCTTTACTAACATGTGATGGGCATATGCCTTGCCCTTCTTGGTCTGGGTCAGCACAATTGTCTTGAGGGTCACCACCAGGCTGTTGCCCAGAATTTTGCGGAATGGTATGATTAGGCAGCCTCAGAGGCATCCATGCATGCTGCCCCATGCGGTTTCCTGTCCATTTCCGTGGTGATTCCATCATTTTCTGAGGTTTCCAGGTTTTCAGGCAACCTTCCCTGTGCAGAGCTTTGGTCCCCTGTAAAAATGCTCGAGTCTCCCATTGACTTTAATGGGGTTCGTTATTCGAAATTAACACCCGAGCATCCGGAAAAATTCAACTCTAATAACGAGCACCCGAGCATTTTACTGCTCGCTCTTCTCTATGCTGAGTGTTAGATCCTCACTGATCGGATATTAATGACCTATCCAAACCATAGGTCATCAGTATCATGATCCTGGAAAACCCCTTTAAGTAATGATTTGAAGACTTATTTCTCAGAATTACAGAAAACTCCCTATGTATGTTGATAGATATGCAATGGTGGGATGAGGAAGATTCACACAATTGTCTACAGAAGGCTGTCTTTTTTTGTACCCAGTTTGGGGTGTGTACCTGCATAGCTAGACAATGGCAGCACTGATTGGATAGAGTAAGTCTATCCTGGTATACTCCCCCAACTGGTTACTACCCTTCTGTACCCTTACTGCAGACTTCTAGCAAATCATTCATAACTTCTAGTTGGAATAATAAAAGGAATGGCAGAACATACAGCCATAAGAATAGATGCTCCAGAATTGTTATTATATGGGGGATGCATGTAACTATTAAAACAGGCATGTCAGGAGTGGCGAAAGGTCCCCTTTAACAGTATAACAATCAAACACCAGACTAAGCAAGTTGAAAACAGAACCACATTAAGGTGTAAGGCAGTTGCATAGCTAGTGTCTCAAGCAAAATTAATGAGAAATAGGCAAGAGATCATTGTCACTGTTTACAAAAAGATTTGGTGATACACTGTTGGGAGATGCTATGTCACTGTCAAGGGATTTGCTACCATGTTCCCGATATTATATAGAACTTGTATTTTGAGAAATTTGGAATTTGGAATAAACGTT
Organism: Rhinella marina; assembly: GCA_900303285.1. Taxonomy (NCBI): domain Eukaryota; kingdom Metazoa; phylum Chordata; class Amphibia; order Anura; family Bufonidae; genus Rhinella; species Rhinella marina. The sequence continues at coordinate 2,843 of ONZH01013312.1, forward strand.
GTGCTGTTGGCTACTCTTAGTCTATCAGCATCTTTGTAATGCCCACTTTGCTGGGTTGGAAATTCATATAAGTTAAGGTAAGGATGGTTGTATATTGCCCATGTTGTACTACTAATTTTTGCCATTCAAAGTGTAATATTTGCATCCCTGATTGTATCATCAAGAAGAGATTTTGAATGCCAGGGTAATTGGTACTTGACCTAACAGAAATGACACTTGGTATTTCCTGAACATGAAACAATAATGGTAATATCTAACACAGCTGGCGTTATTGCCCTAGGAACAGTGACTTTTGGAAACTCATTTAACAAATTTTGTGTGACCTTATTCCAGCAGATGAGCTGGTGCTTATGCTGGCTTATTGTCTGTTGGGTCTAAGCCCAGGTGGACTTGGATGAAAAGACACACATCTGACACAGATTGTGTGTGAAGCCGAAAAATGCACTCGACTTACAACAGGAGGTTTCCCCTCTGTTAGTATCTCAGGTTGTTAAACAATCAGCCATATCTGTAGAGAAAAGGCAATAAAACACTAGAACACCTGGCTACTTCCTAACGTTTCATGCATTGCTCCTACATGTGTCTGCATTGCTCATCTCTTTTATTGGGCTTGTGTTTACCCACTTTATTGCATAATGTGTTATGTCATTTATTATAGCTTTATCTCTATAAAAATACATTTTTGACCTTTAATACAAAGCTGTATAACCAAATGACTATGGGCTAAAGTTGTGCTACTTAAGATTCTTCTATGTGATCTTTATCCAGTTCTTATCTGAGCCACATCACATTTTCAAAAGACTTGAATATTTACATCATATGTGTGGGAACGTTATATACTAATCTGATTGCTACTATGAAAACAGTTAAAGGGCTTGTCCAAGTGTTTAATACTGATGACTTATCCTCATGATAGGTCACCAGTATCTGTTTGATGGGGGCCAAATCCCAAGCACAGCTGCTATCCAATGGACGGCATTGTGCTTGGTAAATTGCAAGGAGGCTGTGGCACTCACAGAAGCACCATAGCCTCTTCAACCATCTGATCGCTGGAGGTGGTTAGTAAGCGTACCATAGAGCTCTGTATAGTTATCAAGTATGCTCCCACATGTTTTCATATGAGAAATTGTGAATAGGACATGATGAGGAGGCGATGTATGAGTGGGAAACACTAAAACGTCTGTTGGTGAGGTTCAAGGAGATCCAGGAGAGGGCCAGGTCTCTGATGCCAAGGGATGATAAGGTTTGGAACAGGAGGGAATGGCCAAGGCATAGGACAGGCCAAGAAGAAGTGCAACTAATAATGTTTAGCTTTGGCAACTACTGTAGTAGATCATTGGAGACTTTGGTTAGGGTGGTCTCAGTGGAATGACTGGGTCAGAAGCTGGATATTAGCAGATCAAAAAGTAAATGGGATGAGAGGTAGGAGGACATTTGGAGATGAACATGTTGTTCTAGACAGGCTCGGACTGGCCCACAGGGGTGCAGGTGAATCCCCCGGTGGGCCCCTGAGCAAGGTGGGCCCCTACCTTCTGGACAAGTGGCACATAACACAGTTGACTTACTGCACTACATACATATATTCAATGTACAGCACCTCAACCAGCCTATGTTTATATAAAAAACTTGATAGATTATTAAAGAAACTCCCCAGTTTATTATCTTAGACACGATCAGCGCTGAAATGACTTCTAGATATAGAGCCAGTGTCCTCTTCTCCCCAGGACCTACGTTCTCAAAGTTGCTGCAGGGGCCCCCATAGTCAATCATTTGGTAGCTCTTGCTGCTGTGTGAGCAGATAATATTTGGATGTATCCGTACGGTGGGCCCCCAAAATAAATTTTACTGGTGGGCCATAAGCACCCCAGTCCGACACTGGTTCTAGTTTTAATCCGCATTTTAGTAGAGATGGAGTGGTAGCTGGATGGAGACGATGGTTTCAGGGAAGGCTTGATGAGTATAGTGTGATGGAAGACACCAAAGTTTATTCATGGATCTGATAGTTAGCTGGGGTCAGGAAGGAACTTTTTACTTGGGAAATTCAAAGATGTAATTTGAAGCTTTTGGATCCCAGTACAAAATCTGTTACATGATGAATAACAAAGAGATAAGGTGGTGTGTTTGGAAAGATGTCTTTAGAGATTCCTCTCTGTGACATGAACTAGCTATTTATACCCTTAATGCCCATACTAGGGTGGTCATAAATTTTGACAAAACACCAGGAAGACCCACAAGGTCCCAGAATTTTACTTAAAGGGGTTGTCTCACTTCAGCACTCATGGCATTTATCATATAGATAACGTTAATACAAGGCACTTACTAGGGTATTGTGATTGTCCATATTGCTTTCATTGCTGGCTTGATTCATTTCTCCATCACATTAACACTGTTCATATTCAGTAACGATGGCTTTGCTTGCATACTGTAGGTGGCCGGGACCAGGGGCTGGCACTTTTTCCTATAGTATGAAAGAACGACCACTACTGCTGGATTGCAGGGTGGTCATAACCCCTGAAAACAAGCGATGTATAATTTGATGGAAAAATTAATCAAGCAGAAAAGGAGGCAATATGTTAATACGTGCTTTGTCTACATGACAGATACCATTTTCTTAAGTGAGACAACCCCTTTAATAGGCATGCTTTCATTAGCTATTTCTATGGAATGTTGCCTTGAAACAAAATCTAAGAAGCCTAGAAGTGATAGAACCAAAAAAACATTAACCATTTCCAGATTACATTAATGGAAACCAGATCGAAAGCTGTTCTATGTATCTGTTTTCTACTATATGATATTTCTATACCTTAGGAAGAGCATACACCAGACTGCATCAGCTTCATACTGTATTATTTTCATGCATTTATTTGCATATGTACTTTTGCAAAGAATATGTTGCTATACATAGAAATTGATTTTTATTCATTCATTCAGCAACTGCATTTACATGACTCCTCAGATGATTAAAGTCAATACTCCATATCGCTTATTTTTGGCTTCTGAGAAATCTACAGTTCTAACATGTTGAAATGTATGAGACTCCGGATATAAATATTAAAGTACACAATTCATCTCTGTATGGTGGATCATAAAAGTTGAAAATACAAATGTTGTTTCCTTTTTTGGTAACATGTCCCCTTTAGGATATTATAAAACTGTTCCATGGTCATTTGTCTCCCAGTGAATCATTGGCTATGAGGTCACGATACAAATTTTGTACATTTCCCAAAGTTGTCTGCAGATATTACGTTAAACACTGACAAAGGTAAGCAGTTAAGCAGCAATTCTAAACAAGCCCTATGATTAGTCTGTACATCCTGCCCCATGTGTTGACTCATGAAGGCTTTTTACCATTAGTGAAACATTGGTCAGCTTGTACAGGAAGCACTGTTACACTTCTACCAGATCTGTGGAGATATGGTTCTGGCTGGAAGGTCTCCTTCTCTTTGTACTGCTGATACTTATGACTGATACTCCATTTCCTGCCTTCCAGATAGGAAACAATTGAAAATTCAAGTGTTTATCTTCATTGAATCGGGAGTGGTTTGTTGTAGCTGAATTATGTAAGAAGCCAAATATTAAAACCTTTGACACTTCAGAATTCCGTGAATCATCTGTTATGTCTATTATACTTCCCCTCCTACACAGTTTATTGTTTAGAAAGCAGTGAAGCTGGTTAGGTTAAAGTGTGTAACTGGTGTCCTTAGAGACCACTAATAGATTGTCTTAATATGTTTGATGCCAGATAGCACAATACATTCCTACAAAAGTTCTTTTATAGTTTATGTATTACTTAATAATGTTTTCTAAACCAGTTATATACAGTACCTATGTGTTAGTTATTTGTGGGAATTCATTTTTTTACTTGGCAAATTGGTGTAACTAACCTTTCAACAAACTCTGCGATAATCAAAAGTGCAGTCTGTGTACATGAATAATAACATGATTATTTCTGGCCTCTATGTAACTTGTATGGCATTTTTAGCAGTTTTCTTTTATGCACGAAAATGTCTAGTTAGGTCTTCTCCAGGAGATAGTGATTGGAGACAAGCTGCCATCTATTGCACACAGAAAATAGAGGAGAAGCAGTCTCAGGATCATGGAGAACATTACAGATAAGTACTAGCCTATATGGTTGTGAATAAAGTTCTTCTGCTGAGATATAAACTTCTTGTTTAGATCCTTGTCTGTGCTTGTCTCTTCTGTTTCACTCCTGCTGCTGCTTACTCATCCCCATTCCTTACTCCATACATTTGCAGTGACATGTGTAATATGATACTTCAAAAAGACTGGTCCCATTTTGGACAGTTTTCAAGCATATTTCAAAGTGAAAAACAATTAGCAAGGAAGCGGAGACATAAGCTGATAACATGAGAACTAGATATTTTTCACTGATAAGGCAAAGTTTTTTGTGATTGTTTGTACTATTGATTTATACAAATTTGGGTTAAAAATAAGTGACACCTTATGCTGCCCTTACACATTAGATAAATATGGGCCAAACCCACCACTTTTATTGTCTCAGCCAGGCATCTAATGTATATTGGGCCATCATGACTCTCCTCCAAAAGGCACATAAGGGAGATAAGGATCGGCAGTTGGATGAAGTTATATGGAGTTCATTTAATGCAATTGGGGTTTTATTGGTGATACAATAGTACAATGTGCAACGGAAAATCCAGCAAGCATTAAAAAATAAATCAATAGAAGAATGTAGGGTAATTTGAGTTATTTACTGCCTCACTTTGATTCTATGTATCATGCAAACTGAAGTTTGTGTTCCAACATAATGTACATTTACCTGAAGGCTCTCTTATCAGTGCATAGGATCTTAAAAATATATATTTTAGGTTCTCTATCTCTACTATTATTAAACATGTGTGATAGCGTGCAGCAGAGTACACCCTACATGGGTAGAGGATAGGGAGATGAAGAGGTTAAGAAAAAAAGGTTTATATAAGAGTACAGTATGAAAAGTTAAATGGGGTCATTAGAGGAGGTACTAATTAGGGGTGAGCAAATCGAGCTTCTGATCGAAGATACGAAGTAGATTAGTTGCAAAACTACATTTTAATGCTGTAAGACCAGCTGGTACCGAAGCAGACTTTGGATTCCTGTTGTAAAACATTTTTAAAGTCATAGAATTGAAGCCCGATGTAATTTACTGAAGTCTCGTGCGACTTCAGATTTAACAAGTTTTGCCTCTGCAAAGCACATACATTTTAATGCTGTATGGAGACAGTTCTCTGTACAGCATTAAAACAAAACAAGGAGAGACATCCAACTTCCCATAAAAAAGTGATAGCCTTTATTCTTTAAAGTGCTAAAATATCCAATGACACAGTACAGACACATAGTGTTAGCATCTACACGTACATGTTTCAGATCTCAAAATGTGACCCTTACTCATTTTTGGGGATTTTGATTAATGCATAGGCAGTAATGCTCTCTCATAGACTTAAAAATATAGTTCAAAATAAAAGTTTCTAAAGGAGACCTGAAAAAAATGTTACAATTTTAAATTCAAGTTTAAAAGAAATCATGCCCCATGCAAAAAAAATACAAAAAACACTATGTCAATACTCCATATGATATATTAATATCATCTAAATTTTGTATAAAAAATTATACAAAGCACATACCGTACCTATTATAGCTATAAGGTTATGCAAATCGAGGAAGCAGCAGGTATCACTAAGATCTACAGATAATCAAATTTTCAAGCACCTAACTTCAATCTGTTGAATTTTAGAGAGACATAAAAGCCAGATGGAAAGCACAGTTCTATTAGGCTACTTTCACACTAGCGTTTTTAAATTCCGGTATTGAGTTCCGTTATAGGGGCTCAATACCGGAAAAAAATGCTTCAGTTTTGTCCCCATTCATTGTCAATGGGGACAAAACTGAACTGAAGACAACGGAATGCTCTCCGGTCCAGGCATCCGCACCAAGACGGATCCGGAATGACCCCCAATGTAAGTCAATGGGGACGGATCCGTTTGGTGTGGACAAACCAGTAATCCGGATCTGTCCTCCATTGATTTGCAATGGGGGGTCATTCCGGATCCGGCTACATACATAGATACATACATACAGACATACATACATACATACATACATACACTCATACATACTCACATACTCCAGGGACGCCGGCAGCATGTCTTCACGCGCCTCCTGCGCGCAGCTATGACGTTTCCCCACTGCGCCCAGCAGAGGGCGTTGTGGGGAATCGTCATCACTGCGCGCAGGAGGCGCGTGAAGACGTTCTGCCGGCGTCCCTGGAGTATGTGAGTATGTATGTGTGTATGTATGTATGTATGTCTGTGTCTTGTTCCCATGTGTGTGTTAACATGTGTGGGGCCGGAGCGCTGCTCCGGCTCCACACATGTATCAGCGGCAGTACGGATCCGTCTGCACCCTTTAGGTGCCGGATCCGTGCTGCCGCTAGTGTGAAAGTAGCCTTAGCCACATAAAACCTTAAAACTCAAGTTGTGTGAGATGATTGCGCGATACCTCCTGTTTGTCAGCATGCCAGCTATCACCACTTGCCGGAAACTGAAAGGATGGAATCCTTGAACAGAGAGAGATTGGTTTATCACTCCTAGACTGAGATGTCAGCATTGCTCAACATTACGTAGTTGGCGGAACTACGACACACTGGAATGACAGCAAGATGTACACAGAGGCAAACCTCTGAGGAGAGAGATCATCTGGTTAGAAGAATGGTGTGTAGTGATCCATTCTGTACTGTGAGTGAAACTGAACATCAAGTTTCGGGTAGCAAACAGTGTCTACACAAACCATCAGAAGGCATTTGCACAACATTGGGCTACAAGGTAAAGGTGTTCCATTGATTTTACGTCACTGCACTCTCAAAGGATATCATGGTGCACAGCAAGGCAGCAATGGAGGTTGGAATTGAGGCCTATCCTCTTTAGCGACTTCCACTTTTCTCTCTGATGAAATGGTTGTTTGATAAATGTGGCTTGTCCTTAAACCTAACACTACTGTCTAGAGAAGCTACTCCACTTTTCCTACTCCACCCTCCTCCTGGAGTGAGATTGCGACTATTTTGCGACTTTTTAAAAAAGTCGCAATGATAAATCTGGAGTGAAACTCATTAACATAGCTAACCACACCCACTTTCCCACCCATATTACAAAACTGGAGTGAGTGGTGTACACATGCAAAAAGTCGCAAAATTTTGCGCAAAAAAGTCGCAAATTTTTGCGCAATCGCATAAATTTTGCGCACGTGAGTGCAAAAAAGTCGCAGACGCCCTATTTTGCGACTTTTTGATGCCAGAATTCTGGAGTGATGGTATGATAAATCAGGGCCATAGGGGGGGAATTTATCATTAGGAGAATATTTGAAGTCAGTTTTGCTTGCATCTATGTTAGAGTACTTTGTGCCACATTTATCAAACGTCACAGGTTGTTTGATAAATGTGACTTGTCCTTAAACCTAACACTTCTGTCTAGAGAAGCTATTCCACTTTTCCTACTCCACCCTCCTCCTGGAGTGAGATTGCGACTATTTTGCGACTTTTTTAAAAAAGTCGCAATGATAAATCTGGAGTGAAACTCATTAACATGGCTAACCACACCCACTTTTCCACCCATATTAAAAACTGGAGTGAGTGGTGTACACATGCAAAAAGTCGCAAAAAATTGCGCAAAAAAGTCGCAAAAGCCCTATCGTGCGACTTTTTGAAGACAGAATTCTGGAGTGATGGTATGATAAATCAGGGCCATAGTCTTCTGGATGGTGACTTTCTACTTTTTAATTGAGTAACATTGTATTTTTATCTTCATTCTGCAGGTCAGTACAGTTATAGAGATACCACATTTGTATATGTTTCATCATATTTTCAAATATTTAAAAATTAAAAACCTTAAAAAAGATTGTTTTCTGTCACCATACTCTGACACCCAAAACTTTTAACTTTTCCTTCTTCTTTTTTCTTTTGCAGGGCAAGCTATAGCGGTATTGCTACCATTTTGACATACATGAGACCTTTTGATGATTTTTTATTCAATTTTTGGGGGAGACAATTCATGCTTAAAACACGTGTCATCTATAGCAAATATCAACCACAGCACTTATCAACTTGTGCTTTTGAAAAATGAAAGCTGTGTTGTGATTGGTGTAGACAACAAGAAAATTTTAATTTCAGAATTCTTTCCTAAATTTGTGGAACATTGTAAAAAAACAGACATCTCTCTGAGTAGAAAAGCTAACAGGAAATTAAAGGAGACGGCACTTTAAAAAGATTGACACAGAATGTTTTTTTTCTAGAAGATTTAAAGACTGGGATATAAACAAGCAGACAAGCATAACCCAAAGTTGCAGAAAAATCCCAGACTGTCTGACTGACTGCTTACTAAGTGTTTTAAAAAAAGAAATCTGCTTAGTCAGTGTTTGCTACCATGCTAGCATGCACGCTGCACTGATTCATGCTTGTCAACTCACAGCTATGAGCACCCACAAAGACTATGAGTGTTAAGCGAGTTTGATAAGATGGGTCAGTAGGGTCAGGAGGGTGTGCTTTCAATGAGGACAGCCCGCTTGCCTTAGCCATACTTGTGACACATTGCTAGCAGACAAACAAATCTGCCTGGAAGGAGTGAATATTTCGCATGAAGGATTATTACATGCAAGGAAGTGACAGCTGTGGTATTCATACTGTCAATGAACTATTACGTACAGTCATAAATAGGGTTTCCCCAACGCAAACAGAAGATACCAGTAAGGGAAGACTTTAACCAAGCTATTAAGTTGCTCAGTTTAGGAATAAGACCTTTCTCATAGTCTGCTTCCTGTTTTGCTCAACAATCATACGTCATAGTCAAAGTTTACATTATCTTTCATGGTAGTGATTCACATTAACAATGGAATACAGTTTATGATTAATTTTATATTTAAAAGTAACAAAAACAAAAAATTAAAACAGAGAAAGTGATAGAAAATTAATCCCCTATATAAAAATTCCATCTGTACACTATTCTAATTTCATCCTAATTATTCTACGTTTTCAAACCCTAGCCAACCACCCATTGACTGTATAGATCAGATGATGGGCTTGTATCTGTGTATGGATGTTTTAAAATGTCTATGCAGAGATCGCAGCTGCATGCTATTTAGAGATAAGAGAATCTATTCGCCGCTTCGTATATTCGTTACAAATCCTCCTTACTTCCTACTCCGAATCGAATCCAGATTTTTTCAGATTCGCTTAATACGAATATAAAATGTTATTAAAATTTTGTATGCTAACGCTACGTACACATTCTTCTTGCCCCCGGCCCCCTGAAGCGGGAAAATGACGATACGCCCCCCTCCGAAGTGGGAAAAACCAGCCCGGCCCACCGGGAACGTTCTGTTTGCAAGTATAGGGAGTGAAAACTCTTCCCTCTTTACTCCACCTTCCTCTCCAGTTCAAGCCAGCGGTGAACAAGACAGCATGGACCACCAACTAGGTCCAAAGTGGGGAGAGATGGTGTGGGGTACCGACCCCGAACCACTGGAGAGGTCTGAAGAGACCAGAGTGGCACAAGTGACCACGATAATTGCACAGGCACCGGAGGTGTCCGCCATGCCCGCTGATGCGGCGGAGGCGGCTGGAGGATCCACTCCACCGCCCAGGGTGAGAACACCTTCCATGCGGCAGAATACCACAGTGCCTGCATCAATGACAGCCCAGACCCTATGGGAGAAAGCAGTGGAGGACTGGGTCATCCAAGTGCTTGACCATCCGAGGCCGGGAGTGTAGGCTACACTGGAACTGCGCAAAGGAACTGTTATTTGGTTTTCAGTGGAGAGAGGCAGTGGCTTCCTTGCAAAGTGTCTAAACTAACAAACACTAACTAAAGACTAACAAAAAATTATCAAAAAAACTAACAAAAAAATATAATATATATATATATTTTTAAATGCCACCACATACTGCACCTCAGATTTTAGCCCCACCCCAGCTCTCATAACCCGTACATACAGTACAGACCAAAAGTTTGGACACACCTTCTCATTCAAAGAGTTTTCTGTATTTTCATTACTATGAAAATTGTAGATTCACACTGAAGGCATCAAAACTATGAATTAACACATGTGGAATTATATACCTAACAAGAAAGTGTGAAAAAACTGAAAATATGTCTTATATTCTAGGTTCTTCAAAGTAGCCACCTTTTGCTTTGATTACTGATTTGCACACTCTTGGCATTCTCTTGATAAACTTCAAGAGGTAGTCACCTGAAATGGTTTTCACTTCACAGGTGTGCCCTGTCAGGTTTAATAAGTGTGATTTCTTGCCTTATAAATGGGGTTGGGGCCATGAGTTGTGTTGGGCAGAAGTCAGGTGGATACACAGCTGATAGTCCTACTGAATAGACTGTTAGAATTTGTATTATGGCAAGAAAAAAGCAGCTAAGTAAAGAAAAGCGAGTGACCATCATTACTTTAAGAAATGAAGGTCAGTCAGTCCTAAAAAATGGGAAAACTTTGAAAGTGTCGCAAAAACCATCAAGCGATACAAAGAAACTGGCTCACATGAGGACCGCCCCAGGAAAGTAAGAACAAGTAAGAAGGCATACACACCCGTATCCTAAGAGAATTAAGTAATGTCATCGCCAGACCTTTATTTCTGATATTTAAGGACTCTATACTGACAGGGAGTGTTCTACAGGATTGGCGCATAGCAAATGTGGTGCCAATTTTCAAATAGGGTCCAAAAACAGAGCCCGGGAACTATAGGCCGGTAAGTTTAACATCTGTCGTGGGTAAACTGTTTGAGGGTTTTCTAAGAGATGCTATCTTGGAGTAACTCAATGAAAATAAGCAAATAACTCCATATCAGCATGGCTTCATGAGGGATCGGTCATGTCAAACCAATTTAATAAGTTTCTATGAGGAGGTAAGTTCTAGACTGGATCGCGGCGAATCAATGGATGTCGTATATCTGGACTTCTCCAAAGCATTTGACACGGTACCACATAAAAGGTTAGAATATAAAATGAGAATGCTTGTCCTGGGAGAAAATGTCTGTATGTGGGTAAGTAACTGGCTCAGTGATAGAAAACAGTGAGTGGTTATTAACGGCATATATTCAGATTGGGTCACTGTCACTAGTGGGGTACCACAGAGGTCAATATTGCGCCCTATTCTCTTTAATATATTTATTAATGATCTTGTAGAAGGCTTGCACAGTAAAATATCAATTTTTGCAGATGACACTAAACTGTGTAAAGTAATTAACACAGAAGAGGACAGTACACTGCTACAGATGGATCTGGATAGACTGGAGGCTTGGGCAGAGAAGTGGCAGATGAGGTTTAACACTGACAAATGTAAGGTTATGCATATGGGAAGGAATAATGCAAGTCACCAGTACATACTAGATGGTAAAATATTGGGTAACTCTGACATGGAAAAGGACCTAGGAATTTTAGTGAACAGCAAACTAAGCTGTAGAAACCAGTGTCAGACAGCTGCTGCCAAGGCCAATAAGATAATGGATTGCATCAAAAGAGGCATAGATGCCCGTGATGAGAACATAGTCCTGCCACTTTACAAATCACTAGTCAGACCACACATGGAATACTGTGTACAGTTCTGGGCTCCTGGGAACAAGGCAGAGAGGGTGGAGAGGGTTCAGAGGAGGGCAACTAAAGTAATAACTGGAATGGGTGCACTACAGTACCCAGAACGATTATCAAAATTAGGCTTATTCACTTTAGAAAAAAGACGACTGAGGGGAGATCTACAGATGTAGCACTGTTAATAATGACTTGCAAAACCCGTTAACCAGACGTGATAACTAAGTCTACAGTGTTAATCAATACAGGGAACCCCCCTTTTGGTGGGGTAACTAAAAGTGTTATCTCCCCTTAAGTCATTTTAACCAATGCTATATCTGTAATATGTATAAATATATCAGAGGTCAGTACAGAGATCTCTCTCATGATCTATTTATCCCCAGGACTGTGACTGTGACGAGGGGACATCCTCTGCGTCTGGAGGAAAGAAGGTTTGTACACAAACATAGAAGAGGATTCTTTACGGTAAGAGCAGAGAGACTATGGAATCTCTGCCTGAGGAGGTGGTGATGGTAAGTTCAGTAAAAGAGTTCAAGAGGGGCCTGGATGTATTTCTGGAGTTTAAAAATATTACAGGTTATAGTTACTAGAGATGGGTCGTTGATCCAGGAAGTAATTCTGATTGCTTGATTGGAGTCGGGAAGGAATTTTTTTCCCTAAAGTGGGGATAATTGGCTTCTACCTCACAGGGTTTTTTGCCTTCCTCTGGATCAACTTGTAGGAAAACAGGCCGAACTGGATGGACAGATGTCTTTTTTCGGCCTGATAAACTATGTTACTATGTTACTATGTATGTTACCAAGAGTCACCTCTGCTGCGGAGGATAAGTTCATCCGAGTCACCAGCCTCAGAAATCGCAGGTTAACAGCAGCTCAGATTAGAGACCAGGTCAATGCCACACAGAGTTCTAGCAGCAGACACATCTCTACAACAACTGTTAAGAGGAGACTGTGTGCAGCAGGCCTTCATGGTAAAATAGCTGCTAGGAAATCACTGCTAAGGACAGGCAACAAGCAGAAGAGACTTGTTTGGGCTAAAGAACACAAGGAATGGATATTAGACCAGTGGAAATCTGTGCTTTGGTCTGATGAGTCCAAATTTGAGATCTTTGGTTCCAACCACTGTGTCTTTGTGTGACACAGAAAAGGTGAACGGATGGACTCTACATGCCTTGTTCCCACCGTGAAGCATGGAGGAGGAGGTGTGATGGTGTGGGGGTGCTTTGCTGGTGACACTGTTGGGGATTTTTTCAAAATTGAAGGCATACTAAACCAGCATGGCTACCACAGCATCTTGCAGCGGCATGCTATTCCATCCGGTTTGCGTTTAGTTGGACCATCATTTATTTATCAACAGGACAATGACCCCAAACACACCTCCAGACTGTATAAGGGCTATTTGACCAAGAAGGAGAGTGATGGGGTGCTACGCCAGATGACCTGGCCTCCACAGTCACCAGACCTGAACCCAATCGAGATGGTTTGGGGTGAGCTGGACCGCAGAGTGAAGGCAAAAGGGCCAACAAGTGCTAAGCATCTCTGGGAACTCCTTCAAGACTGTTGGAATACCATTTCAGGTGACTACCTCTTGAAGCTCATCAAGAAAATGCCAAGAGTGTGCAAAGCAGTACTCAAAGCAAAAGGTGGCTACTTTGAAGAACCTAGAATATAAGACATATTTTCAGTTGTTTCACACTTTTTTGTTAAGTATATAATTCCACATGTGTTAATTTATAGTTTTGATGCGTTCAGTGTGAATCTACAATTTTCATAGTCATGAAAATACAGAAAATTCTTTGAATGAGAAGGTGTGTCCAAACTTTTGGTTTGTACTGTACATACAATTATAAAAATTGTGGAAAAGGTATACAGTATAATAAAAAATATATCTATTTTAGTTGCACAATGTGCTATTACCAAAAAGAAAATATGTTTAAAATGTCAAAAACTGGTTTTTACTAGTGTTGAGCGAGCACCTCTGTGCTCGTATGCTCGGGTGCTCTGGCCGAGCACTAGGGGTTGCTCGAGTGCTCGACCGAGCACACGAGCATAATGTTAGTCAATGGAACTAAACCAGGCACCCCCACTTCCTCCGCCCTCCGCCTGGCAGTGTGTGTTAGTAAACAAAAGAGTCCTTGCCCTGCGCAATCCAGCGCAGGGCAAGGGAGGGCATCGGAGCATGAGATGCTAACATCAGGCAGGCTGCCTGGATGAAATTGAGGGTATGTCCGGGTCCAGCTCTGAACCCGGACAACCCATTTAAATATTGCAACTGATCAACATGTATCGCAACCCCAGAAGAAGCTGAAGATTGAGTGCACATATTTGATTAGTTCTGTGTTAAACAACAGATGTATAATTGATTATCAGTCTGTGTGTCAGAGTGAAGTATTTTCCTTCTTCTATGTATTTTAGATCAATGATTTTGTGGAAGATGGAGGTGTGCTGATTAGAGTTTCCTGTGTGATAAGAATTACAATCACACTTTATCAGAATGAGTCACATGCTGTCACTATGAGACTGGGTATTTCCGTTCCTCCCATTGATCCATCTCGTCACTGTTTTTCCTTATCGAGGAATGGTTGGTTAAGGGACAAGTGACAAATATGAGATTCATATAAGTTTGAAAGACAAAAAGCGTTTCGCACATCTATCACATTTTTTTTAACCATGTTGTCCTTTGAAGCACCATTTTCTTGTTTTTTGTTTTCGCTTCCTCTAGGCATTGTTAACTTAAAGGAAAAAGACAATATGCAATATGAAAGTAATTTTGTGGTATAAACAGCACACATTTATGACTATGCCATCAAACAGGGAAAATTGGCCTGACAAAAAGCAGTTTAAGTGGTGACACACTGATTTTAGCAGCATGTCACTGTCACAGAACTTTTTAATTCTTGCAACACCAGTCACAAAAAAACTCATATGCTGCCAGAGAAGACTCACGCTCATTCTAGAGCTGCCTCTCCTGAAGCCTTTCCCATGGAGAAAACTGTAAATCAGTGCAACTCTTCTCTGGCAGCTCGTAACTCTTTTCCAGCAGGGGCTGTAAGGATTAAACAGTAAGTTCTCTACAAACCATGTAACACTAGCACACAAATGACAAACTGCTGAAATCAGTGTCTGTCACTACTTTATGCTGACCTCCGTGAAAGTATCATAAGATTGATGACAGGTTCCCTTTAAAGATATAGCCATTTTAGTCTTTAACCCCTTCCATGCATGTGATGTACTATTGGGTCTTGAAAGATGGTGCCAACTCCATTCCAGAGCACCCGGGGCTAATGTCCGCTACTGGCGGTAATGCTGATCGTGGACATTTAACCTCTCAGATGCCATGGTCTCTGAGCACGTGGAAACTCCTGAAAAGCACATGCTTCTGAGTATGCTCCGGCTCCTTGTGTGGCAATTGGAGAAGTCGAAGCATGTATGCGGCAGCCTTTGTGAATAAGAATGGCAGGAAGCTGCTTCATAGTACTTTCTATGGAGCCCCTGCCTGTTGCAGGCCTCCATAGAAACAAATAACTCCATGCTTATGCATTGGAGTCTATGAGAATAGCAATCCAATGATTGCTTGTTACAGTTCCCTATGAAACCTATAAAAAACTGTAACAAAGTTATAAATTTAAAAAAATTCAAATTCAAATCACCCCCTTTCCCCAAAATAAAAAAATACACATCATAGGTATCAGCGTGTGCAAACCCCCCCTACTATCAAAATATAAAAATATTTATTCCTTACAGAAAAAGGCTAAACGAAAAAAGAGTGGTCGCTTCTCCTCCCACAAAAAAATTAATAAAAAGTAACTTTTAAAAGGTCATACACAACCCAGAATGAAAAGTACAGATCCCCCCACACAGCTCTATACACATAAAAGTTAATGGGGTCAGAAAATGGTAATGAAAAAAATATGATTTTTTTTCAAAGTTTTTTTTAATTCTCAGTATCAAAACATAAGAAAAACTACACATATGTGGTATCACCAGATTCGTATTGACCTGCAGAATGAAGAGCACAAACCATTTTTACCGCATAGTGAAATCCATAAAAAAAAACAAAAAAAAAAAACAAAAAAACAGAAAACTGTGAAAGTGTGGAAGAATTGCATTTTATTTCCAACTCTACTCCATTTGGAAATTGTTTCCCACTTCCCACTACATCCTATGCAATATTAAATGGGCATTAGATAGTACAACTTGTCCTGCAAAAAACAAGCCCTCATACGCCTATGTGACCAGAAAAATAAAAAAAATTATGACTCTGGGAAGACGGAGCAAAAAAGTAAAAACTGAAAACCGCTTGGTCAGGAAAGGGGTTAAAGGGCATCTTTCAGAAGATTTGTACCTATGAAACTGTCAGACCCAGGCTTATGTGATAACATTTGCACTGCCTGGCAGCTGCATACAGATTGTGCAGTTGCAGGAGCAGTAGGCTGTCAGTGACATCCAGGCTCACTATTCCGAAGGAACAGATGATTTTCTACCTTCCTGCTTTCCTTTTTGCTCTATACACACCACTCAATGAGCACTGGGTCTACAGATCAGGAGGTGGCAGCGGCACTTTCTGATTCTGTCATTGCAATCATGTCATCACTACGGGCTGGGTAACTGCAGGAGTTGCTTCAGTAGTTCTTAACAGACCTAGGTCAGCTATGCAGTGCATGTTAGGATGTATTCCCACAGTAACTAAGGCTAATTTGTCAGTCCTAGTTACAGGAGAAATCAGCAATAAAAAATGTAATGTTCAAATGTCCCTCACAGGTCTTTTATGACCTTGGGGGGCACAGAGTATGGAATAAAAAAAGATAAACAAAAAACACAGTGCTGTGGTGGAACTAGCCCTCACCAGAACAGTAAATGTTTGTTGCACCGTGGGTACTGTTTAAAGAGGTTCTCCAGGCATTAAACTTAATTAACAGTAATAACCTACGAAGAGAAGCTCTTTTATATAGTACTTATCCTCCCTCGCTCCCCCGATGCCACCGTCTCTGCTACATTTGAACATGGATATGGCTGCTTCTCTTATTTCTCTTAAAGGGGTTATCCCATGATTAATGTAAAAAGTGAAAATCAGACATCATATAGTACATGACAATCTCTAACAAAGCTAGAACCAGCCCTGTACCTCACATGGATCCAGAGATCTCCACATTCATTGCTCTGCTAGATTTATATGAAGCTGAGAGCTCAAGGGGAGTGTCTTTTCTGCTGCAGCTAAGGGGGCATGTCCTGTTCTCCCTATCACAGCTCAGGAGGCAGTTTAAGGATGAAACTGAGCATGTGCGGCCTTCTCAGTGAGCAGGTCAAAGAAATGAGAAACATAACAAACATCAGATGGCGCTATACAGATACATTTTATTGAATAACTCAATGGTTATGCAAAATTTTTCATTACATGCAATTACAAAAGTCTTCAGATCCAGGTGCTGGTTTGAAAACTGTAGACATTTTTTCAAGGGACAACCCCTTTAAATATTTGAAATGGCATTATGGAAATTTGTTAACCCTTTAGGTGTCTCACAGGAATTAATGCAAAATGGAGGTGAAATTTAAAAATGTCATTATGTTTTGCAGATTTTCAATTTTAATCTGTTTTTTTTAAACATAGCATGGGATAAAATAGAACTAAGTCTAAATTTATTATCTTAATTATCTTAATTTGTGTTAAATATCCTATATGTGGCCCTAGAATTCTACTTCACAGAAACATTCTCAAAAAGGCCTCATTTTTTAAACTGTACCTTCACAGAATTTACTCTATTATAATTCGGGCACATAAATAAAAAAATATACATGTTAATAATATATAGTTTTAGCTCAAAGGTTTACATTTTTATAAGGGTTAAATGAACAGAAGGCACCCCAAAAAATCTTATAGCAATACACCAATGCTATTTGGGGACGCAGCAGGAATCAGAAGGGAAGGAGTGTCCTCTGGATTTTGTAATATGTATTTTTTATTTTATTTTGTAGGACAGGCTTTTATTTGTACCATTTTGGGGTAACATTACTTTTTTTCATGCTTTACTGCTTTTACATCATAAAAGAGAGGGAGATTGATCCCTCTAGTATCCCATTAGATGCACAAGATCACTATCGACCACGGCATCTACGTTATTAAATGGCCGGTATTGGCACTAGCACCGATCTCAACAATTGCATTGGGTGTCAGCTTTATGTTACAGCTGACATCCACCGCTGAAGCTTAGTTCCTCATCTGCTACCATCTCCATGCCATAAATGTACAGCATGGTGAGATAATGTTCAGCTTGTCATTCTGTATAGTTACAGCTTGGAGCCAGAAGTGGTTAAAGGGGTTGTACAGTGTGATGATACAGATTATCTACCCTCAGGATAGGTTATAAATATCAGAATGGTGGGAATGTAACTCCTGGCACCCCCTCTTATCAATGTTTGATGAAGCAACAGTGTTAACACAAGTCCTGAGTCCTCTTCAATATTTACCTGCACACCATCTAGATTGAAGAAGCGGTGCAGGGTAATTAGGCTTCCTCTCCCATTTAAGTGAATGGGATGAACAGCTGTAATTACACTATACTGCAGCTACGAGTAAACATTGGAGAGGATGGAGATGTCTCATGAGTGCTGCAGCTTCCTCAAACAGCTGATCAGCAGGTGTGCAGGGTGTTGGACTCCCATTGATTTGATATTGATGACCTACCCTGAGGATAGGTCATCAATAGCCTGATACTGCACGACCCCTCTAATGTTAAGGAATTTGTCTTCTGTACCTTATGTTTACTGATGGCAAATTTTTTGCAGCAATTTCTGCTTTAAAGAGGATAATTTACATGAGTGTTAAACTCTGTTCACATTTCTTTTTCATATGAGTATGATTTACCCTAGCCTCTGCACTGTAAACTGTAGAGGCCATTAATTAGTATAGGTGCAGTATGCAGTGCTATTCTAAGGGCTATACACTTTGACTTTGTTGAGGCAGGGGTAAATAACACTAGTATAAAAAGGAAATATGCGTATTTAAAACTCTTGTATATGCAAAAAGGTATTTTCCAAGAGAGAAAACCTTCCATCAGTGCTACCTCTTGGTGGCATTGGAAGTTGACAGCAGAATGTAGCCAAGCTGGATATCCATTGATAGACAGCTGTATCAGGGTGCTTGCCCCTCATTAGTACAGAGTAGGATTCTGGCTGGGTGTGATACCTAGGCAGTGTTTTGAATGTCCATAAAGAGACCAGTCCTATATGAAGACTTCCTGGCAGTACTCCATGGTATGGACACAGATTGGCAATGCCCCTTGGTAAACGAATATACAAAAAGGTACAGTATCTCCCAAGGAAGAGAACCATCTCCCCAGTGCCACCTCTTAGAAGTGGCTCCCTATTAGTCCCTTTCCAAAAAGCCTTGGGGTTTGGCAAGGGAATATAGCCAAGCCAGATATCCATCTGTAGACAGCTGTTTTGGGGTGCTTGCCGACGTTATAACAATACCCTAGACTTGATGGAAAGTTTGACTTTGACATATAGTTTGCCACTTCCAAGAAGTGGGGCTGCCGAGCTGGTTCTCTTCCTTGGAAGGCACCTCTTTGCATATTCATTTGACATGGAGCAATTGCCAATAAGTCCCCATAACCGACTGTTAAATGGATTTCAATGGCTTTTGTCACAAGATAACTAAGATAACACTGTGAAATGTGTTATCAGAGTCAATTTTAGCTTGGCTACATCTGTAGGATTAAACAGCTCTTAGCCAGGTGAACTCCAGAGGTATAATTTAAAGCTCCTGGGGCCTGATGTAAAATCTTTAACAGAGCTGTCCAACTATCACAGATAATTAACAGTGCTGATTTTCTGATATGGATAAAGGCACCTTTTGGGCTACTTGAGTCTCTAGGTCTAGGGCCTAAGTACACTGCAACATCTGCATCCCACAGAGTTACTCTCCTGCTAACCTCAATATTAAAAGTACCATGATTACACCTTAAAGGCTATGAACACCTTTGGAGTCAATTTTTTATGACTGCATTTAACTTATTTTTGGCTAAAAATCATATTTTCAATTGGTCTTAAAAATATTGAGCTGTTCATTCACAAGGGTTAACTGTTTAGCTGGGTGACTGGTACTTTCACTTTCTGCCAGTCATCTAATTAGTAGAGATGAGCGAATGTGCTCGAAACGAGCACTGTACCGCTCGGCTACCCTGCGCTCGCATGGGCGCAGGCAGCCGCTTCCGTCCGAGCGCAGGGGAGCCGAGCGGTAGAGTGCTCGTTTCGAGAACGTTCGCTCATCTCTACTAATTACCCTTATCTGTAAATTACTGAGAGGTCATAAACACTTATTTAAGCCACATTATTATCAGTAAGGTAAGGATTGTGCTTTAATGAGTGTTTATAAGGTCAGAGAGAAGAGATAAGCTGTCCGTCTGCTCCTCAGATGACGGAATGGAGAAAAAAATCCACAGGCAGCTAGTACAGCTTCTCAGCTCTGTACACAAAAAATGATTCCATACTGTTAATAAAAACCAATTGAAAAAGTGATTTTTGGTCAAAATAAGTATAATGCAATAATAAAAAAAAATACAAAGCCTTTAACATCCATTGCTACTGACTGGACAGTGATTCTAACTAAGTACTCAGCAATTAATGCTTATCCTTAATAATATAAAAATGAGTTTCTGTCTGTCTGTCTGTCTGTTCTCTATGCGCGACCAAACTACTGGACTGATTTTCACCAAATTCGGCACACAGGTACATCAGGTGTCCGGGAAGGTTTTTGACCAGGTCTCATCTCTCTAGGACATACCGTTCCTGAGATATTCCCAAAATATGATCTCCATTAGCCCATATTAGCCTGGGAGCTTTGGTTTTAAACTCCAACTGCCATTCTCTGCAAAGGCAAACACAGGGAGGGCAGGTTTCCATAACAACCAGGTAATTATCAGCAGCTGAGGATCTCATCCATTTCTATTTACTGACACTGTTAAAGGTATTCCGGTTACCATAAATATAACATGTTTTTTTCTATTACTACAGTTCAGTAGTAATAAAAGATGTTTTCCTCCACTGCTGCCTATTGCGTGGGCTCATAAATAAGCATGGTATTGACCTTTAATTCAGGCCACCCTAAAAGAATTACTTAAAACCCCGCCCCAGGTCTCACTAAGTCACACCCCCAACTCTGTCAGGCCACACCCCCTTTCACTCCGCAGCCAACAGAGATTGAAAAAATAAAGGTAAAAATCAACTTCTGTCAGCTGCAGGGATGGGTGGGAGGTTGACTTTCTTTCTGCAACAACACACACAAACATTAAATAAAATAGATTAAATCCACCCATGCTAAGCGTCTTGCTAATTCACGCCCCTGACTCTGTCAGGTCACGCCCCCTCCCACTCCGCAGCCAATGGGAATTGAAAAAATGAAGGTAAAAATAAACTTCTGTTTGCTGCAGGGGTGGGAGGGTGAATTTCTTTCTGCAACGACACACAAAAATTTTAGATGAAATAGACTAATTATAGACTACAACCGTTTGAAGCCTTTTGCTAAGCCACGCCCCGTCTCTGTCAGGCCACGCCCCCTCTCACTCCGCAGCCATTCTGCAATGACACACAGAAACATTAAATGAAATAGATTAAATGCACCTATGCGAAGCGCTTTGCTAAGCCACGCCCCGACTCTGTAAGGCCATGCCCCCTCCCACTCCGCAGCCAACAGGGATTGAAAAAATAAAGGTAAAAATCAACTTCTGTTAGCTGCAGGGATGGGTGGGAGGTTGACTTTCTTTCTGCAACGACACACAGAAACATTAAATGAAATAGATTAAATACACCCATGTGAAGCGTCTTGCTAATCCACGCCCCCAACTCTGTCAGGTTACGCCCCCTCCCACTCCGCGGCCAACGGGGATTGAAAAAATAAAGGTAAAAATAAACTTCTGTTTGCTGCAGGGGTGGGAGGATGAATTTCTCTCTGCAACGACACACAAAAATTTTAGATAAAATAGACTAATTATAGACTACAACTGTTCGAATCGTCTTGCTAAGTCACGCCCCCAACTCTGTCAGACCACGCCCCCTCCCACTCTGCAGCCATTCTGCAACGACACACAGAAACATTAAATGAAATAGATTAAATCACCTATGCGAAGCGCTTTGCTAAGCCACACCCCCAACTCTGTCAGGTCATGCCCCCTCCCACTCCGCAGTCAACAGGGATTGAAAGAATGAAGGGAAAAATAAACTTCTGTCAGCTGCAGGGGTGGGAGGGTGAATTTCTCTCTGCAACGACACACAAAAATCGTAGATGAAATTGACTAATTTTAGACTACGACCATTCAGTACCAATAAAAGATGTTTTTTCCACTGCTACCCATTGCGGGTCCCCATAAATTACCATGTCACCGACCTGTAATTCATGCCACTCTGACCCCCGCCCCAGATCTCGCGAAACCACGCTCCGACTCTGTCAGGCCACGCCCCCTCCCACTCCGCAGCCAACGGGGATTGAAAAAATGAAGGTAAAAATCAACTTCTGTCAGCTGCAGGGGTGGGAGGGAAGTTGGATTTCTTTCTGCAACAACATACAGAAACATTAAATGAAACAGATTAAATATACCCGTGCAAAGCAATGTTTTCTTCCACTGTTACCCATGGCGTGTCCTCATAAATTACCATGGCATCGACCTGTAATTCTGGCCACCATCAAAAGAAGGACTTAAAACCCCGCCCCAGGTCTTGCAACGTCACGCCCCCGACTCAGTCAGGCCATGACCCCTCCCACTCCGCAGCCAATGGAGATTGAACAATTGAAGGTAAAAATCAACATCTGTCAGCTGCAGGGATGGGAGGGAGAATGACTTTCTCTCTGCAACGACACACAGAAACATTAAATGAAATAGATTAAATATACCCGCGCAAAGCAATGTTTTCTTCCACTGCTACCCATTGTGATTCCTCAAATTACCATGGCATTAACCTATAATTCAGGCCACCCTGAAATGAAGGACTTAACCCGAACCCCCCCCCGTGTCCCATTAAACCACACCCCCTCCCACTCCGCAGCCAATAGGGATTGAAAAAATGAAGGTAAAAATCAATTTCTGTCAGCTGCATTGACTTTCTCTCTGCAACGACACACAGAAACATTAAATAAATAGATGAAATATACCCAGGCGAAGCCGGGTCTTTCTGCTAGTACACTATAATTCTTCATTTTTTCTACAGTATTGGTTTAGTAGACTGAACAGTGCATACAATATTTATGCATGTATGTCTTTATATTATCCTTTCACTAATAAATTATTTAACTTCATGTTCTGTGGAACACAGTCAAAATCATCATTCAAATGATCCTACTTCTTAAACCATCCACAGTAGAGACATATATAAATGATCTTATTTCATATGTGGTAACATGAGTCAATTGGAGAAGTCTTAGAATGACGGTACTTATTTATACATATCTGAATCACAAAAAATGTCATTTATTTTGGAACTAGAGATAGAGGAATGAATATCCAAACTATTCCAGGCATACAAAATTAGAATTGAAGCTTTGGGTCATATAATAAGCCTCCATTGAGAAGTATTTTGGGAAACCATGCTTCAAGAAAACATGCATTTTCTGTGTGCGTCATTGGGTAATAAATATAGCAGCGGGTGTACTTTATGTGGCTTAAATGTTAATAGTGAATGCACTGTTCGAAACTTGAACTTAAAGTAATCAGTTATCTCAGAGTAAGCTTTTTAACATTTAGCCTACAAAAAGTCCAGGGGGCTTAGCAAGATCATCGAAGGAATTACTGCTACTACTTCACTTTAAAATATACAACACTGTAGAAAAAACACATGGACCCATGTCCATGTGATCTATTGCTAAGGAAAACCTTCAAGGAATAACCATGAGGTTCTTAGCATAAATTTTAATAAAACTGTATATTTACCACTTTATGGTGGAGTCCTTAAAGTGGAGGTCCTTTAAGTACAGTGCCGCACTTAGAATAGTAGGGATCTGCTTAAAAAGGGTTACCATGATGCAGCAAATGGATTTACGTATACAGTTTGATCAATTTGAGTATTAAGAAGCTAATTTTCTTTCACTGAAGGTTTTACTTAGCACTAACATATAATTGTAAAATATCTGCTTCTTCTAATTTTCTTATATCTTATTATCAAATTATTGTGCTTTGGGCCTCTGACCAAAACACATTGCTCAGTGCAAGCATATGAAAGCCATAAAAATCCTCAATCTGATAAGTAGACAGGTATTGGCATTAGTTGTACATATTTGTTTTACATTATCGACCTTAGAAGAATTTAACATCTATCTAGTTTAATTGACACATAAACCTTCTGAGAAAAAAATACAAGGAAATATTAATTTACGGTTTAGGAATACATGGAGAACAAATAAAATATATGTGGAATTATATGCATTTCAAGGTGTTTGTCTACTTCTTAGAAAAAGACCAACCATGATTTTTATTTTTTTAATGGGCAACCTAGCCCTAAATCACAGACACACATTAGTATCATTTAATGTAGAATTTAAAACAATGGTAACCATAATGACAGGTTGAGGACAGCATGTAAATTTTTACTTAAAGCATTAGTCGCCTCACATTAGAAAAAAAGATCTCATTTCTTTTTGATAGAAAGAGGGCTAGTCTTGTAATTGAACTGTGTCAGGTATTGATGCTGAGTTGTAATAACAGACACATCCCATGCAGTGGCAATGTAAACCCTATTTTCTAATCTCAGACAACTCCTGTAACTGGGATATTGCTATCGATATCCCACAAAAATGATTAGTAATAGATACAATGCTGACGTATAAAATGATTGCATAATGCCAATAGAGTAGTACTAATTACTGTAGCTGCCTGACTATACTGAAAAATAGCTCATATAGTGTCCTCAAATTCAACCTGTTATGTGTAAAAGAACCCTAGCTTGTGTTATTAAAAAATCTGGACAACATGGACACTGGTCAAAAGTCCGTAAATTTATGGACAGCTGGCAACTCTGCTTCAAAATATGGTAAACTATTAAAAAGTGCCAAAAAACAGAGAATTAAAATATTTGTTAAAGTCTATGGACACATTTGGGGCATTTTATTATTATTGCATTGTACTTATTTTGAGCTAAAAATTATGTGTTTATTAAAAATGTTGAGCTCCTTTCTCAGGATAGCCTTCAAATTCTCTAGGAGCAGGCTCTGTATTTTTACTGTTTCCCATCAGGCACCTCAGCTGACAGCTCCATATCTCTGCTCTCTGACCTCCAAAGCACTCATTTTGAATAAATTGTTATATTTGCTGATAAGAATGGGGCTTAAGTAAGTGGTTATGACCTTTAGAGATGTAATTTAGAGATAAGGTTTATTACATGACTGTCACAAAGTGAAAGTATGATTCTCAAAGCTAGACAAACAGGAAACCCTTTGTGACAGAACAGCTAAATATTTTTAATAATTGCAAAAAATATTTTTACCCCAAAATAAGTAAAATGCGATCATTAAAAAAAAATGTCCCCAATGGTGTACATACCCCCTTTGTGACCACCAATAAGCCTTTTTAATAGACCTTAAGTTGGGCCAATGCCTTTTTAAGGCAAGAGAAAGCCGGACCGCAAATAATTATAACAAAATAGCTTTATTAATAGTAAAGTTAAAATCACAGAAGGGGTTTGGCGTCACCACTGAGGAAGCGCAGATGGGTAATTTACTATTTTTGTAATTGTTTCTTTATTGCACTTGCACTTTACTAGTAGTTACATTTTTTATATTGAGTATCTATTCCTCTGTGCCCCCCTCATGTGATGCCTGTCTTTCCCTGCACTCTGTTTCCCTTTTGTGATTTTAACTTTACTATTAATAAAGCTATTTTATTATAATTATTTGCGGTCTGGCTTTCTCTTGTCTATTTTGTAATTGTTAACACATTATTGGCCATAGGCAATTTTAGATCATATACTGACACTTTTTGTTTGATGAGTATTCCCATCTAGTGTCCTTAGCGTGGCTACTTTGGTGTATAGCCTTTTTAAGGCGGCCCGATGTAATAGCTGCACGGGTCCCCTGTGAAGCGGACAGAGGGGGCTCAGATCTCACATAAGAGCAAAGCCCCTGCTCTAACAGCCCAGACCAGCAGGAGTGCTGATCCGGGATGCTTAACCCCTTACATGCTGGGGACAATGGTGCCTGCTACATGTAAGCATTGACAAATGGAGCATACTCCCTCTGTCTCCCATCGGCATCCTGCAAATGTGAATGTGGGGTACTAATGTGTGTAAAGGTTGGCTGGGGCCTGGTATAGGCCTCAAGCTAGCCTTGAGTGTACTCTGGCACAGCCTGCTCGTCAATGTCAGTATAGCATTGAAATTAAAATGCAATGCACTATAGGGATAGAGCATTGTATTTTAAAAGCAGTCGAAATATTGCCTATTATAGTCTCCTTGAGTGGTAAAGAAAGTTAAAAAAAATATTAAATAAAAAATGTCAATGAAAAATAAATACGCTTTTTTCCATTGAAATTACGCTTTTCAATTAAAAAAAAAATCATAAAAATAAAATCTTTGTGATCCCTGATGACATCACAGTGCCTCCCAGTGTGATGACATGGCGACATCACATGTCAGTGTGAGCGAGAATTGGTGCGTGTCCTTCATTCAAGATGACCTCTCTACTATTAAATGGATGGGGTATGTTTTGTTTTTTTTGTACCGCCATTTCAGGAAAAATTGATTTGTTACCATGAAGCCACCGCCAAGAAATTCGGATTTGTGACTAATCAAATTTTTCCTGAAATCAGATTGAATTCCACATTGTTAACTTCAATTCGCTCAACACTAGTGAAAATATAAGAAATATAGAAGGCTCTTCAAGATTTTCTATAAAATTCTACTTTTGTTCTTATGAGTGAAAGGGACAGATATCTGACAAATGTTTCTTATAACCAAGGGCCTTGTTCCTGGTTTCTTCAGTAAGGAAGTTACATAATTGAAGATGTTGTGAATTATGTATACAGATATGTAATATGACGGTACTGTACCTTGAAGTGGTTATGATTTCATATTCCCCCACATACCACATTGATGAAAAGACTTCCAAAGCTTCTTTTCTTGGTATTACTTTCATGGACCACATCTTAGGGCACTTTCATGATAAAACAAAGCAAAGGAAACAGGTTAATCTGTGTGAGCTGCATTACTCACACTGAACCTCAAGCAATGACCTTTCAAATGAATGTGGAAAAAATGCACTTGTAAGTAAGGTATGCAGTAGGCTAGGGGGACACGGTATTCACCTCTAGACCTCTAGACTGGAGGGAATATTTAGAGATCTCTCATGGAAACCTATCAATATCTTTATATCTATTACTGATAGGTGGTCTAATCTCAGAAGATGTTTACTCTATCTTGTTCCCACTGATAAACTGAAACATCTTTGTTGCATTCCAACAAACCAACATGCATTCATGCGTGATTTTTACCAACAATTCTGGGAACAAATCATTGGCTGCATAGCAGGAAACACATCTTTGGTCAGTCTTTTGGACAGTCAATGCACCAGAAATCCAAATCTCCAACTAAGGGCTCATGCACACGAACGTGTGCTGTCAGTGCCCATGCTGTGGACTGCAATTTGCGACCCACAATGCACGGGCACTGACTGTGGGGCCGCCGCATTTGCATCGCGGACCCATTCGCTTGAATGGGGTCCGCGATCTGTATCCAACGGTCCGCACCGCAAAAAAGTAGTGTATCCAGTACTTTTTTGCGGTGCGGAGGCACGGCCAGGAACACCACAGAAGCACACCGTAGTGCTTCCGTGGTGTTCCGATCCGTGCCTCCGTTCCGCATATCCATGATTGCGGACCCATTGAAGTGAATGGGTCCACGGGCTGCATACGGCCAGTGCCCGTGTATTGCGGACCCAGCGTATGCAGGCCGCGATACAGCCACGGGCCGGCACCGGCCGTGTGCATGGTGTTTCTGGCCATGCCTCCGCACCACACTACTTTTTTGCGGTGCGGACTGTCGGATGCGGATCGCGGACCCTGTGGGTCTGGGGTGCGACGGAGATCCAGATGGTACCTGGCAAATATACCTGGATTTGGATTTGTTTTTTACTTGTATTCCCCATGAAATAACATTTCTAAGTGTCATTCTTTGATATTCTTCTAGAAATGTATGAATAATATAATAACTGGGTGTTACCACTGTCAGCATTGATTAGTCAGTGTCAGAGGGTGCAGAGACACGCACAAGGTATAACACCCAATTATCAATTTATTCAGAAATTTCAAGTAATAAAAGAGAAGAGTCATAACACAAAGTTTCAAGAAAAGATGTTCCAGAATTGTAAATGTATAGGGGATACAATAGTTTACTAAAATAGATATGTGAGAGAAGTGAAAGATCTGCTTTAAGGGTGAAAAGCAAAGCAGAGTCCAACCACTGCAAAGGCATAAAATAAATCCAAAAACAAATGGAGTTGGATACTCAATTTTAGTTATAGGAACTGGAGTATGTCATTGATTATGTAACATTTACAATCTGTTTCAGTTTTGTCTGATGTTCATCATAAGAAACTATTGCACTATATTTTTAGTTTTAAAGTTTGCTGTCATCCAAATGTAATGTATTTGTTTTGCCCATAAAAAGTGCCAGATAAAATGATTAAAAGGGTTTTTTGGAATTTTTGTGAAAAATGCAATAATTTTTTTTCCCCTGGCTGATAGTAGTGATTGTCTCTATTGGCTCAACCTGATTGCTAAATGGATGAGGTGCTCCACCTGTACACTTCACCAAAGCGTATATAAAGTCACGATAAAAGAAAAAAGGAATTTAGGTGGGCACACTACTTATTTGGATCACGCATGAACCTTGAATAATAATGTTTATTATATACATAAAAGTGCACCCCTAAAAAGATTATAACGATGACTAAAATATAAACACTTAAAATATAGTCCTCAAAAGACAATATGACTCCAATTGATGCATATGAAGTCCTATTAACAATGGAGTAACCTGGCTGTTGGACGCCAGGTACGGACGCCAGGTACAGGAGGTTACATATGGACAGTCAATCCTGGTATCAATGCGGCACAATAAGTAGTAACACTTCAATTGCTGTAATATTGCACCTCACATGGACCCCTCTCTTCTACTTAGTCTATACGGATGGACAATATTTTACTTGTGGGGTATTAAATTGCTCATATTGTAACCTGATTAACAGGGTTAGTTGAAATTGTTAGTGTTATTGTGCGGTCAATATTATCCGGTAGATATTAATAGTCACTTTCGTAGATGTCTCTTTAGTTGAGTGAGTACATTCATTCAATATAAGTACTCACTGTTAGATGATATTTCCTTCCAGATATTCAGGACAGGTTGCCTCCAAAGAAAGTTCAAATACTGATCTGACTCTGTGAGTCAGTTAGTGGCGTGTTGCTCCGGATGCACGCCGTCTGCTCACCATGGTATGACTGACCTCTCACTTCCGAGTCAGTACGTATTCTCGCAATGTAGGGTGATCACGTAATTCCCCTGCGGTGTCCCACGTGGGCAGAAGGTCCTCCTGTACTGGAATTACCGCTTGATTATTTAGTTGTCTCTAATCTTTGCGTGCAATACCCGTTTCAGAGTCCTGCCGACTCCTTCATCAGATGGCCACTAATGAAAGAGTCGGCAGGACTCTGAAACGCGTATGGCACGCAAAGATTAGAAGTCCAGATCCCACCATAAGCCTCTTTGAATTTTCGTTTATTCTTTATATCTACTATTAATGCTAAAGAGACAACTAAATAATCAAGCGGCAATTCCAGTACAGGAGGACCTTCTGCCCACGTGGGACACCGCAGGGGAATTACGTGATCACCCTACATTGCGAGAATACGTACTGACTCGGAAGTGAGAGGTCAGTCATACCATGGTGAGCAGACGGCGTGCATCCGGAGCAACACGCCACTAACTGACTCACAGAGTCAGATCAGTATTTGAACTTTCTTTGGAGGCAACTTGTCCTGAATATCTGGAAGGAAATATCATCTAACAGTGAGTACTTATATTGAATGAATGTACTCACTCAACTAAAGAGACATCTACGAAAGTGACTATTAATATCTACCGGATAATATTGACCGCACAATAACACTAACAATTTCAACTAACCCTGTTAATCAGGTTACAATATGAGCAATTTAATACCCCACAAGTAAAATATTGTCCATCCGTATAGACTAAGTAGAAGAGAGGGGTCCATGTGAGGTGCAATATTACAGCAATTGAAGTGTTACTACTTATTGTGCCGCATTGATACCAGGATTGACTGTCCATATGTAACCTCCTGTACCTGGCGTCCGTACCTGGTGTCCAACAGCCAGGTTACTCCATTGTTAATAGGACTTCATATGCATCAATTGGAGTCATATTGTCTTTTGAGGACTATATTTTAAGTGTTTATATTTTAGTCATCGTTATAATCTTTTTAGGGGTGCACTTTTATGTATATAATAAACATTATTATTCAAGGTTCATGCGTGATCCAAATAAGTAGTGTGCCCACCTAAATTCCTTTTTTATTTTATTCTTTTTTCTATAACTAAAAATAAACCCTAAATTCACCTTAACCAGGAAAACCCCTGTGAGGCACAGTAATATAGAATATATAAATAAAATACAGAATGGAAACTTTGCTCACATTTAAAGCACAGGCACTCTGCCCCTTTAGCTTTCATTGTTTCTTCTTGACTTTTTGAGTGAATGGTGGACCACGGATTCCATATACTTTAAATGGATTCCTACTCCACATGTCTGAAAAGTTGAGCACGGCAGATGATAGTTAATGGGGCATAGTGCTCTTAGAAGCAATTCTACCTTTTCGATTTTTCAACAAAGGTTTAGTTACTCTTTAATTTATGAAACTATGAAATGTTTTCTCACTAAACATAGTCACAACCTGAACATCTATTTAGCTGAGAGGATTTGAACTCCAAATTGTGATTCCTCCTCTTGCTGGTGGCCCTGGACAGTTCATTCAGAGCATACAAGGAATTTGGAAATGGGCTTAGAGATGAAATCTCAGTGTGGTATTGTTATTTCTCAATAAACATTCTAAAAAATGAGAAACATGGCATTATAAAGTGATAAATCTGTTCCACAATGTGTCACATAAAAGAAACAGCCAAAGTTATAATGGCATATTAGACGTGCTCTATCCATTTCCTTGCACACTACATACCAGCGAAAAAGTGGATACATGTGGGCGGATGCAAAACATTGTCGACATACCTATGATTAACCCTTTTTTTTGTTTGTGACTTTGTGTGAGACTGCATAATACATTGTTATGATAGATCACACAATGCATAAGAAAAGTACAGAGGTAAACTAGTAGATGTAGATGTATTTCTTCCTGTAGGAGTATGGTATGCCATCCAGTGAATAGAGGTAAAGAAAGAACAGTTTTGCTTTACTTTTTGTAGGTAGTATAATATGCTGCTAGTCATACAGTCTGCAGCGTTGCAGTGTAATTTTTGTATTACTCTATAGCATCTTAGTGTTTTTAAGGAAAATAAAAGCTTTTTGCCAAAAAGCAGACAGTATGCAGGGTGCAGATGGAACAAATAACTGCAGAACTAAATAGTAAGTAGGTTTCTTCGTAATCTGGAAAAATGGAGAATCTTCTGGAGAAGATTTCAGTAGGAATAAGAAATGATTTCATGTGTATGGGGACCTCTAGATCATATCAAGATAGTAGATGTTGAGGGAAATTGTATTGTAACTAGCAATTGTTTTGTATATTAGAAGGGATAAAGCAGAAATACACAAAATTGACAGGTATTGACAGGTGTTGAGTGAAGCAAGTTTAGGAAAACTTCGATTCGATATTGCCCTGTACATAAGTGTGCAATAGAATGAAATTTATCATAGCTAATACCTTCTGTTATTTGTAGCATTACATTGCGTCCATATTACGGACAGGTGGCATTTATTGCCCACACATAGGTGTGCAGTGTAGTGAAATTTATCATACCTAATCCCCCCCTCCCCCACCATTAACAATGCAGACCACCTAAACAATGTTGTCTTCATTTGTTTAACTAGAGCCCTCTATGGCCCAGACAGCCATGCATTGAACGCAGGATGCTGTGTGGTGCTCCCTGTGCGGGAGGGAACAGCAGTGATAACTGTTTTTACAGGGACCACTGCAGCATGGTAAAGAGACACTGGGAATAAAGGAATTAAAAAAAAAAAAAAAAAACTTCCACACCTGGCCCACTTAAGAATATAACAGCTGGGGGCCCCTTTTGGAAAGGGGGCCCTGGGAAATTGCCCTATTTGCCCTACCCCCCCCCCCCCCCATCCAATGCCAGACCTGAAGGAGAGTGATCATAATTTGCCAAATCATCAAAAGGACATTAGACCACCCTGGCCATAGACCTGAGCCCTCCTCATAGCAGCCGGTCAGGTACATAATGATCTGACGCTCTCAGCATTTAGTGCTGAAAGCATCAGTTACTTTTGCCAATGGCTGTAGGTGCCCTCCTGAATTCAACTGTATCACCGTCCTCAGGATGGTGATATAGCTGAATACAGTGGTAAGGGTGGCAGTATTTTGCTCTGCATTGTGGTATTTGGTTATGCTGGGGCAGTATTTTGTACTGCACTATGGTATTGCAGGCTCTGCCTACTTGTATTGCCCCATCTTCTGTCAACATTGACCTGCCTAAAACATGTTTTTTTCCAGGATCTCAGTCCTCTCCTAAAGGTCCTGGAGTGTAAATTTATTTAATATCTTTATTGTCTGGAAAATCAATCTATTTGTGATTTTTAGAAATCCATGTTGACATTTTCTCTACTGTTTATATAGTAAACCGATTATATTAAATTACTGGATTGACTGTAAATGAGAAGTGTTGTCTTTAGCGCTGACTGATCGACTAAATGTAGCTCATGTAAGGATAGTGATGTCCACAGGAATATCAGGGAGCCAGGGCTTCTTAAGCTGAAAATGTACCCTGATTCACTAACATGAAATCTGAACTTGTGTTTTATGGTCACGTTACCCCTATGTGACTTGTAAATTACAGCAGGGGGTATATTATTCCCATAGTTTCTTTAAAACAAAGTCTTTATTTTGCTACAGCTACTAATAACAGTAAAGGCTAGGGTGAATAGCAGACATTTCAAAACTTTATGGATGTATAATGTATGCTGTGGTTTTATGGTTCGGTTATTTACATTTACAAAGGAACATTATAATTGTGACTCTCTTTGGTGTACATTTTCATGAACTATATATAGTAGCTGTAACTTGGAAGCAGTAAAAAATCACCACTTATAGTGTACAAATCAGGATATACTCAGTCAAGGTTACACCCACTTCACTGTAGGAGGCAAGAGATAATATATCACCTACCCATTTCCTGGTTGGCATGTAGAACATCAAGACCCTGCCATTATCCTGGTTAGTGATTGAGTAGCCAGGACCTTGGCAGCTTGTACAATGGTCTTGATCTTCTACATGTCAACAGGGAATGGGGTAGGTTGATACTCTTGCCTCCTACAGTCAAGTGAGCTAACATTGATTGAATAGATCACTGTTTCTAAGCTGGCTTTCCCCAAAAGATGTTTTATTTTTACATATTTTTTGAAGGTAATATATTTTTCTAATATGAATCCGATTTGTGCATAAATCAACATACCCATCTGCATATTAAATATTTTATATTTAATAACTTCCAAAAACTGGCCAGGTCCGTATGTTTGTTCACTTGCACCTGACTGACTTGATTAATAATAAATGTTTCTTCACTGCTTCCAATTTCAAGTTTTTTATGGCTATGAGCGAACACCGCATGTGCTTGAGCGCCATACTCGAGTCCCCTCCCTGCACGCTAATTAGCCATGTTAGCTACTGGCATTACAGTGATTGGCTGGCCGGGAACGCGTCATCGGGTGCTATAAAGCACCTGGTGACATGTGACTGGCTCATACCGAGCCAGGGAGAGCTGCTGCAAGCAGGGACAGATAGACTAGGGACAGAAGAACGATAGGCAGGGATAGAATTTGCTCAGAAAAGACCCAAAAGCCCTTTTAAGGGCTATTCTATCTTGCTGGCAAACATTTTTTTTTATTTTGAGGGTGTTAAAAATAGCGCTAGGTGGCCTGCCATTAACGCCACCTGTGCAGCTGCTGCATGCTGTATGATACTCTCTGTATACTATATACCTGACATCCTTTGCTATTATTTCTGCTTTTAAGCCTGCAGTACCTCTTTTGCATCTCGCTGTATAACATTTGCGCAAGGAGGGACTTATAGTGTAGGGATAGGATTTGGCTAGGCAGGGCTAGTATTTCTGTTCAAGAGACACAAAAGTCCATTGTTATAACTGGCTGCATTTTTTTTTATTTTGGGGCAAAAAGAGCACAAGTGTGCCTGACACTACCACTACGCGCACAGCGTGTGTATTAGAACCTTTCAAAAGTCTTTATAACTGACATCCGTTGTTTTTTTTTCTACCATTAATTTAGGCCGCAGTTCCTCATTCGCGTCTGCTATATAATATTTGTGCAAGGAGGGACTTATACTGTAGGGATAAGATTTGCCTAGGCAGGGCTAGTAGTTCTGTTCAAAAGACGCAAAAGTCCATTGTTAAATCTTGCTGCATTTTTTTTTCTTTTGGGGCAAAAAGAACGCAAGTCTGCCTGACACTACCAGCAAGTGCACAGCCTGTGTATTAGAACCTTTCAAAAGTCTATATACCTGACATCCGTTGCTATTTTTTCTGCCGTTAATTAAGGCCGCAGTTCCTCATACAGCGTCTGCTGTATAAGATTTGCGCAAGGAGGCACATATGGTGTAGGGATATGATTTGGCTAGGCAGGGCTAGTTGTTCTGTTCAAAATACACAAAAGTCCATTGTTATATCTGGCTGCAATATATATTTTTTTTGTGGTGGGTTAAAAATTGCGCAAGGTTGCCTGACCTTAACACCATTTTTTCAGCGTCTGCTGTCTAACATTTGTGTATTCCAAATAACAGAAATCCGGTGTATTTTTGCAGCTATTGAAGGCGACATTACTAATGTCGGCGTGATTAGCAGCAGAAAGAAACACAATAAATGTCAGATACATAGGAGAAACATACATTGTCCTGCACATGTAATGTCACCGTGATTAGCGGCAGAAAGAAACGCAATAAATGTCAGGTATATAGGAGAAATATACATTGTCCTGCACACGCTGCGCAGCTGGTGTTAAGATTAGGCAAACTTGCGCAAATTTTGACCATGAAGAATAACAATATTGCAGCCAGATATAAAAAAAATTCCTTAAAAGGACTTTGGGGTCTTTTCAACAGAACAACCAGCCCTGCCTAGCCAAATCCTATCCCTACACTATCTGTGCCTGATTGCGCAAACGTTACACATTATATGAATAACGGCAGAAAAAAATACACTGGATGTCAGGTATTTAGAATACAGAAAGGTTATACTGTACATGCGGCACTGTATGTGACATTACCTGCGCTGCGTCTGCTGCATAACGTTTGCTCATTCGGTGAAATTTTTCTGCTCATACACTAACAAAAAATCTGCGCAACTGTACTTTTGACAAACTTGCATATATACCATTTAGTATGCGCAAGGCGAGCAGTAAGGAACAGGGAAGTGGGTGTGCTGCTGATGGTGCACGGTGGGCGCGGTGAAACAGTGTCTGCTGGCAGAGCACAAGAAACAAAGTCATCCAAAACTCCTGGCTTCATGTCTCAGTTTGGAGGGTGGCGCAAGACAGGTTCTTGTTACAGTAGGCATACCTCCCAAGTGTCCCTCTTTTGGAGGGACAGTCCCTCTTTTTGACCCAAGTTCCTCTGTCCCTCTTTTATCCTTAAATGTCCCTCTTTTGGACCTGGAGGATTAATGCATAAATGTGCATTAATACATTTACTAAATTGCTCCTTACTAAAGTATCTGTATGGTTTCTACCTATAAATTAGACCAGAACTTCATTATTTGGTGCAATTGGGTCCTTAAAATATCTATAATCTGATGATTTATGTGTTAATATTTATATGGACATTGAAACACAAGAAAAAAACTGCCGCAGGGGCTCCAGTAATTATGCTTTGGGCGGAGTTAGAGGTGTGGCCTAGTATGAAAAAAACTGCCGTGATGCGCACCGCAGACATTGTCCCTCTTTGCAATTTTCAAAAGTTGGGAGGTATGAGTAGGTCAACATGTCAGGAGGAGGACCAGAGTGAGGTTAATTTTTTAGGTTAAAAAATTAGGGAAGAGGTCCTGCTGGTGAACCTCTTAAATATTTAAAGGCAAGGGCAGCCTAATAAGCAGTTTGATATGATGGAGGAAGAGGATGAGAAGAGGAAGGCGTTCATGGAAATACAGTGTATTCAATACACCTTAAAAGCCACATTTGAAGTTCCTTTATGTTCAGCCTCTTTCCTCTGGAGGGGTAGCAAAGTCAGGGGCAATCCAGGCCTTGTTCATTTTGATTAGCGTCAGCATTTTCAGTTGACAGGCGGATGCGCTTAGCAGTTATTATGCCCCCAGCGGCACTAAATAACCACTCCGACAAAACAGGGTAGGCCACGTGTCCAGCTTAGACACCCAATAATTATAAGGCACAGAGGTATCACTGAGGACGTTGACATTGTCAGCTAGGTACTCCTTTACCATTTTACAAAACTTTTCCCTCCTAGTTGTGACACTAGGCCGCTTATCAGAACCTTTTCCACATGCAGCGCTGTCCACCTTTATTGTAAGCAGGTAGAGTTCCAGCACGTGCTCAGGTCACACAGCAGTCAGTGAGCTGGCAAGTGTAAGCGCTGCTGCAGCGTTGCCAGACCGGCGGAAGCTGTAGGTGACTTTCGGAAATGGGCACCTTCACCAGCAGCTCAGGCAAATTGGTGTAGATTTTGAGAAACCGCTGAACCACTAAGTTGAAGCAGTTGTTTGGCCTGAGGGAGACTGCTGTTCGTCCTTCCTGTTGGAAGAAGAGGTAGACTCATTCCTGTCATTAGTTCCAGGGTCCTATAGGGTCAGTTTGGCTTAGGTTCCTATGTATGAACTCGCCTACCTTTGAGGCCTGTTCATACTGGTAGTCAATCAGGATTAGAGTCATGGTTTCCTTTAGGAGGTGTCCATCTACCTTACTTAGTTTTCAGGCCTAATATTCATTCCCTCTTACGCTCAGCGTGACAGTATGTGTGTGAGCTTGCCGAGCTCCAAAGCCGCCACCAAGTTGCGGCTGTTATCAGACACAACCACGCCTGGTTGTAGGTTGAGTGGCGAGAGCCAAATCTCAGCCTGGTCCCTATGCTATGGCCTGTGGGTGGGTGGCTGGGTATTTGCGCTTTCGTTCAAAGGCCTGGGGTATGGACATCTGTACGCTGCGCTGGGACACAGAAGTGGATGTGCTCGCTGATGGTGCTTGCGAGGGTCCAGGTGCAGGGCGGGAGGCATCTGGGCCTGCGTCTTGGCTAGCACGTAACACAGGGAAAAGGAGGCAGTGGTGTGACCCGCAGACACCGATTGTGGATCCAGGCGTTTGGCCCACCTATTAGGGTGCTTTGCTGCCATGAAGATCATGCTGGTGGTGGTCAGGTTGCTAGTGTTCATGCCCCTGCTCATTTTGGTACGGCACAGGTTGCAAATGACAATTCTTTTATCGTCCACACTTGTTGGTGTGGCCTGCCTTCTCCCTTTTGCCACCCCACCGCCTCTTACAGCCTGTTGCGGTGCTGCGCATCCCTCCCTCTCTGTACTGCTGTCCTCGCGCAGTTTGCCTCGTTCCCATGTTGGGCCAGTGATTTCATCGTCCACTTCGGGAAGGAATTTTTTCCCTTAAAGTGAGGAATATTGGGTTCTACCTCACAGGGGTTTTTTGCCTTCCTCTGGATCAACTTGCAGGATAACAGGCCGAACTGGATGGACAGATGTCTTTTTTCGGCCTTATAAACTATGTTACTATGTTACTATGTTACTTCTTCACTCTGGTCCTCATCCTGACAAGTTGACGTTCAGTGCTGCCTACACTCAAAAACATTTGGGGTGAGGGTCTGCTGTTGATCTGACCGTCTAAAACATTAGGGACGAGTGCCTGCTGCTGAGCTGACCGTGTAAAACATTTGGGGCGAGTGCCTGCTGCTGATCTGACAGGGTAAAACATTAGGGGTGATGGCGTGCTGCTACTTGCGCTTTACGTACAAGTAAATATATGTTTCCTAACAATATTTCCTCTAAAATCAATGTTGTCTTGGGTTTTGGGGGGGTATTTTCGTCATTCCGTAAAAGTGGCGTAATACTCAGACATCATCGTTAACAGCAGCGACTTCGGTGTCCAAGATGCATCCAGACATCCTCCCCATGCTGTTCCCTAACCATTTTTCTCACATTTCCCTATCAACTAGACACCCTCCCCTCTGCAGAGCAGGAGGTGCCTGGTCTTCTCCCATAGACTTCCATTATACTCGGGTGCTCGGCCGAGCACTCGAGCACCACCTAGTGTTTGGCCAGAGAACCCGAGCAGCGGGTGCTTGATCAACACTAGTTATATCCCATTCTGTGGAATGGGGACATTTTGTGTAGTGTGTGTAACCACGCTGTAGTGGTTAGTGTCCAATAGCATTTGGATATCAGTCACACTCCAAGTGTGAAGTTTTATAATTCTATAGTTTACGTTATAGCTATTAGCTTTGAGTGCACAATCCTACTTTTAACCATTTGTTGATTTTGCATTCATATTAGAACAAGGCCTCATGCCCACAAGTGGGTGCATTTTGGCTTATAATGTAATGTATCAATCAGAACCATAGGGTGTCCCAGATTTCAGACTGCTTGGTTCCAGTATTCCACTGGCTTCAGTGCTCCTAGAGGAGAACTCGGTCTAATGACTCAGCATGTGAAGGCGCATGCTATGACTTTACTTCCCATTCATACATGCCACTGCAGATGTCAGGGGAAAGGCAGATAAGGAAATGTTGAATTTCAACATGTTCCTGCAAGACATAGGGCACAGTAGCTTATTCCCCTCATGTAAATGGCTACATAGCCATGGACACTTTGGGGGATCATTTATTCAGTTTTTTTTTCTTCGTAAAAATAGTCTCATGTCAGTTTTTTAAATCGGCCATGCAATTAAATATTATCAAATGGCTAGTTAAAAAAGTGATATGAGACTATTTTTTTCGACTAAAATAGTTTTATACTGTGTTCGACAGTTGGGTAGGATAAGCAGGGGTCAAAAACAAAGAACAGGTGCAGGTCTTTCCCTTATACCTTATCTCTGTGTAGCCTCCGGTCCTGGTTTTGGCTCACAATCACTAATGAAAATCAATAACTAAATCACTGAAGTGTGCATAATATTCTGTTCAAAGTGCACTAAAAGTCTGCTGACAGCAAATAAGAACAGCATGTCATTAATCAAGCCATATCATCCCCTATCATTTGTCAGATTTTTATGAAGATAAATTAAAGGGATTGACTCACTTCAGTAAATGCCATTTATTATGTAGAGAAAGTTAATACAAGGTACTTACTAATGTATTGTTATTATCCATATTG
Organism: Rhinella marina; assembly: GCA_900303285.1. Taxonomy (NCBI): domain Eukaryota; kingdom Metazoa; phylum Chordata; class Amphibia; order Anura; family Bufonidae; genus Rhinella; species Rhinella marina. The sequence continues at coordinate 42,005 of ONZH01013312.1, forward strand.
CCTCATTTGCTGGCTAGACTCATTTTTTCATCACCTTATTCACTTCTCGTTTCCACGGTTACAACCACCATTCAGTTCAGCGTGCTTGCACACCATAGGAAAAAGCACCGGCCTATGTGCATTCCTGTGGTCCCAGCCACCAGAGAGGCCAGTGCTTTTTTCTATAGTGTGCAAGCATGGCCACCGCTGCTAGATTACAGGGTAGTCATAACCATGGAAATGAGCAATGTATAATGTGATGGAAAGGTGAATTCAGCCAGCAAAGGAGGCAATATGGAGAATCAAAATATATTAGTAAGTGCCTTTTATTAACTTTCTCTACATGATAAATGCCACTTGCTGAGTGAGAAGTTTCCTTTAAGTTAAAGAAACATTTTAACACTCTCATTTCTATTGTTAAAGTATTTACTTTAAAGTCAGTGAGGTCATTCTACATCCTGCACCCAATTATAGTTAAGAATGTGACATGTTCAAAATCTACAATATGAGCAAAGGGTTTGTTAAATAAATCAGTCCTAATCCTTTTTGCCTTGATATCTACCTTCAAGGTACAAGAAGATCCTCATATACATAATATCCACAACCAAATCTGAAGATTTTGAAGTGATTAGCTAATAATCTCAAACATATTAAAGGAGTTGCTCACCCCTGATGGCCTTTTGGACAGACCTCCACAGCATGACTGGACCATACTTACCTGATCCCCACAGCTGGGTCCCCCCCCTATGCAACTGTAATTCTCTGGTCTCCCTGCATCAACATCTGGTTTGAAGCAGGTCACATGGCCACTACAGCCAATGACTTGCTTAGCTGCATTGGTGACGTGTCCACTGTGCATCATGTGACCCAGTGACATGACGCATAGATAACACATCACCTCTGCAGCCAGTTACTGCAGCACAGAGGAAGCAAAGGAGTCTGTACACAGCAGTGGGAATGAGGTATGATTCCCTCCACAGTTCAGGCCACACTGTGGGGTCTGCCCAAAAGGCTCCCTTGGTGAACCACCTGTTTAAGACCTTGTGACTGCACCCTGACAGCAGATGTCAGGTAAAGAATAATTGAACTGTCTGCTAGCAGGTACATCTTCTGACAGTCTATAAACATGCATACTTAGATTAGATCAGTGGCGTAACTACAACTAACTGGGCCCCACAGCAAATTTTTGAATGGGGCCCCCCCAGAAACGTCCTCGCAACCCCGAACTCACATGCAACCCTCACTCTTGTGGCTAGTCAAGATTGAGCTCTCCCAGACAAAGCCTGACAGCTGCTCCATCCGCTTTCTATAGTGTCACTGTATATAATGTCATTGCATAATACTGTTGAGGGGGCCTGACAATAAAATCTTTTAGTCTCCCTCCTGAGGGGGCCCCTTGTGGGTCTGGGCCCCAAAGCAGCTGCTTCCCCTGCTTCCCCTATTGCTACGCCCCTGGATTAGATGAAGGGAGTAGAGAATTAGCCACCACTACACCCATCCAGCAGTGCTTATGTTGTGGGGGGAGATAAGTTGCCAAAATAGGTACATTAGAAGTGCCCTATATGCATTAAATTGTCTACTAATTCAAACATTTGTCTCGTGTGTACCCAAATGTTTGATTAAATGAAAGTACAGACTGTGGGTGAGGTTATTAACATTAATGAATATGGCTATTTACATGGATGTATAATTTTTGCATCAAAAATGCAGAAAGGAAGTAATGTAAATTCATATGAATTACTGAAGCAATACTGATGACAATCTCGATGGTATATCATCCGAAACCCATGTGTATTCCGGAGCTGGAGTACGGCTGGATTGATGTGAAACAGGCCAATGGAATGGTGAGATCTGCAGTAAAATTGCATCAAGTCCGCAACAAAATCTGTAAGTAACAAATGCAGATTTAAGTTTACCCATATTAATGTGCAGGTAGCCTAAGAGCGCCGTGAAGTGTAAGGCTACGGCTGCACAGTCAGGTTTCTGCATGCAGTTTTGGAAGTCAAAATCAGGAGTGGATCCTAAAAAGAGTAGAAGTCACATATGTCATTTATATTTCTTTTCCTTTTATGATCTTTTACTCCTGATTTTGGCTTCCAGTACTGCATGTAGAAACCTGGCTGTGTGGCTGTACCCTAATATATCTCACAAATGCTGACATTCCTGAGTAAACATAGTAAAATATAATAAGATATAAGAGACACCTGTTTCCTTAGCACCTGAGTAGTTTTGTGGCCCAAATGAAGGTAATCTTGACACAGTGCCAGTATAAAAGACATTTCATGGATATGTTAACTAAGCATTTTTTTGCCAACATATCTGTGCGGTGTAATCATGAGCTCAACATGTAACAATATACATTATTTTGGAAGTCACTCTCCTGCTCCAAAGTAACTTCCAGTGAAGTATGAATTTTTGGTAGGTATATACATATCCGAATTTCAACATACTCTATGGAATATGTAGCAAATTAACCTTAAGGTTTGGCTTTAATATTAGCTGAAAAACAGCTGCTAGCTACTAGAGACTCCCCTTATGCCAAAATATGTGAGGTTGGGAGGAAGTTGAAATGAGAGATGTTTAGCTCTTTAATGCTCCTGTGTGGGGATAAAAGGGTGAAAAGAAGGGAATCTTCTTTGGCGTGGAGTTTCGAAGCAGTTCTGGAAATTTCTGTTTTTATAGAATATGATCTCCTCATATGCCAGATGTAAATAGTGAAAAAGGCTCAGGCACATGTGATGATGTAACATGGGTTAAAGGGTCAGGCACCTGTGACTTTGTAGCCACGTTAAGTGGTTCAGAAGCTGTTTTTTGACTTAGCAGTGAGCAGTTTTCCATCACATATGTATAAAACATTTCATTCATTACTAGTCTCCTTGACCGTAATGTTTGTATTTTTCCTTTTTACATTTAAACTGCTTTATCCTATATGAAAAGGTATTGTATGACTATGACTGCTTTCATGATTTGATAAATTCATTACCACCGAATGATATATTAAATTAATATAACTCCAAGCAAAACTCTTCTTCTGATTTTATTTTGTTTTCCAGGATTTGATGATATTAATGACTGTGAAGGTTTTAAAAGCAGAAGAAAATCATTTACATGGAAAAAGTTAATGAAGTTGAGTTTCATGACAGATTGTCATAGGAAGTGACTTCTATGAATAGTAGTTACAAAGATAAAATATGTTCAAAAGTCAAATACAAAATCTGTAGGTAGACAACTCGCCTGGCTCTGTCAATCTCACGCCGGTGCCATAGCTCCGAGCATTGATGCAAGCACAGAGAACCTGCTGCTGCCACCTGTCCAACACAGATACCGACTGCACTTGCTTTGTTGAAGTCTGGGTACACCTGGAAGTGGAAGTGGAGGCTTCAGAAAGAGGATGGCCTCCTCCACCTCCAGATATATCCAAACGCCAGTGGTGCATACACAGTATCTGCGCTGCTCAGGAAGCCATGCAGATTCTCTGCACTTGTGAAGCAACGGTTCTAGTAAGAGATTGACAGGGCAAGACAAGATGTAAGGCTCTGTCAGTCAAGGGAGGGGGGTAGTCTCTTGAGCAGCTAGGCCAGCCCCTGGCAAATTTGAAGCATAATGTACACCAACATTTAGAAAATGTATTTCTTAAAAGTAAAGTTCACCATTCAACTTCTGCCACCAAATCAAGTCCTGTAAGCCATCTAATAATTAAACATTGTTTAAGACTACTGTACTGTACTAAACTTGACACTTCCTCTGAGTTTCATAAACACATTTATAATATGTGTTCTGCAAAGCGCTGAGACCCCTATTGATGCACACCATAAAAACTACCCCACCATAGATTACCATAACTCTTTTACTCCCATAAATAGGGTGTCACAGTTCAGGGAATAGTACAGCCCTGAGCTCAAACTTACACCACTGTCCCTGCCTACTTGCACAGTCCGTCCTCACTGACGGTGTACAACTGGACGGCAGTCCCTAGCTTACGTATGTGCTGGGGCTTACAGGGAGGGGAACAACAGGAGAAAACAACAGGCAAAGACAGAATACACAGACAAGAGAATATTACCAAGCCGAGGTCAAAGTCAGGAGGTCATGTCAATGCCAAAGGATAACACTGGAGCAGAGTCAAAATACAAGCTGAGTTCAGAAGCCGAGAGGTAACGTTAGTACAAGGGGGTAACACGAGAATGAAGTCAAATACTAGCCAAGGTCAGGAGCTGAGAGGTCACGTAGTACAAGGGAAGATGCAAGGACGAGGTCAAGTTCAAAGCCGAGGTCAACACAGAAGTTACAATAGTACACAGACGCTGGTGAGGGTAATAGGGCAACCTGTAGCCAGCAGGTTGTCTGCTTAAATAGGCCTAATCAATGCGTCGCGTGATGTGGCCAGCGCCACGCGACCCTCCTCTAATATATTCAAACACCTTAGCGCCGACTCATTACGGTCGGCACTCAGACCCACCTCTGCTCGTTGTCTAGGGGATGGAGGACACCAGCCTCTCTTAGGATACACTCCTGCATGGAAACGGGAGACCTGCGGTGCTGCAGGGAGGGAGCGCGCCACCGATTCCCCGTTACATAGGGTTTACTACTTTAAAAAAAAAGCTTCTTGTTTGTGGTCGCATTCTGCTAAACTAGCAGTAGTTACATTTGTAAAAAAAAAATGTATGTGGCTTTTTGAGCCATCTCATATGAATGAATCTAGATAATTTAGTTGTCAGGCCAATAAAACTATCAGAATCAAAGATGTAACCTGTTAAATTAAAAGAAACTCAGGCACGTTATATACCACTTGTTTTGCCAAGAATCTTTATTAGGCTTTCGCAACTTTGTGGGGCCTCATATTTCTTATTGTTAAATTCTTGTTTGTTTTTTTTATTCCTCTTTTAGCACTTTTTTTGTTAGCATTCTTTGGCCTTCTCTCTGGTCTTTTTGTGGTTCAACCAGTGCTCCCAGGCCTACTTACATCAACATCCTGATCACAGGAGTGCACCACCAATGAGGCCAGGCGAGGCAATCAGGCAGCACCAGCTAGGGGCAAGAGGGGGACAGCGGAAGGGCCATGGGCAATGAGTACTTTCATCATGGCAAAGGGGTTACATTAATATATTGGCATGGGGGGGTTTAATTTTTTACCTCAGGCAGCTAAAAGGATAGGTGCACCTCTGTTTGGCCATGGCAGTCACGTGTCACAGTGACATGAAACATGAGTGGCACTTCACCACTGCATTCAGTGATTAGCTGCAGCAATAACGTGACCAGCACCAAACAGCATATTGAAGTTGGTAGACCCAGGGCCAGTGACACGCGAGGGGGAGAAATGGAGCTGGAGCAAAGTGTGAGGACCAACCAAGCATGCTCACCACCACTGGGTGGTTTGAAAAAAAAAGCACTACAGTATTACAGTATAGCATGTTCCTTTCTTTGTATTGTTTCTGTCGGTCCCTGCAACAGAGAATGACATTTATTTTACTTTCCTCACCTGCCCACTCAACCAATTGTCCGCTAGATCCCATTCCCTTATATCTGGTTTATGCTCACCAATTATTCCACATTTTACAAACATTTGCAACATTCTTTCATATGGCATTTTATTTTCTTTTTTTTTTATTATGTTCTGGTCAACACAATCCTCAAAATCTCATACCTAAAGTGGCAAATGGCGACCAAGGTAGGCATAGGATGGCAATACTTTCCGGAATACATCTCATACTTACACAGTGTGGACAGGGTGGACAGTTTTTAATTTAGCATGAACTTAGAAACTGCAAAACACTTGGAAAATGAATATCACTTTAATATGTTTAGAAAGAAAACATAGCATTGTTATAATAACACAATATTCATAGAAGGATATACAGTGGGGAAAAAATTATTTAGTCAGCCACCAATTGTGCAAGTTCTCCCACTTAAAAAGATGAGAGAGGCCTGTAATTGACATCATAGGTAGACCTCAACTATGTGAGACAAAATGAGAAAACAAATCCAGAAAATCACATTGTCTGATTTTTAAATAATTTATTTGCAAATTATGGTGGAAAATAAGTATTTGGTCACCTACAAACAAGCAAGATTTCTGGCTCTCACAGACCTGTAACTTTGTCTTTAAGAGGTTCCTCTCTCCTCCACTCATTACCTGTAGTGATGCCACCTGTTTGAACTTGTTATCAGTATAAAAGACACCTGTCCACAACCTCAAACAGTCACACTCCAAACTCCACTATGGTGAAGAACAAAGAGCTGATGAAGGACACCAGAAACAAAATTGTAGACCTGCACCAGGCTGGGAAGACTGAATCTGCAATAGGCAAGCAGCTTGGTGTGAAGAAATCAACTGTGGGAACAATAATTAGAAAATGAAATACATACAATACCACTGATAATCTCCCTCGATCAGAGGCTCCACGCAAGATCTCACCCCGTGGGGTCAAAATGATCACAAGAACTGTGAGCAAAAATCCCAGAACCACACGTGGGGACCTAGTGAATGACCTGTAGAAAGCTGGGACCAACGTAACAAAGGCTACCGTCAGTAACATACTACGCCACCATGGACTTAGATCCTGCAGTGCCAGACGTGTCCCCTGCTTAAAGAGGACCTTTCACCACTCCTGACATGCCTGTTTTAATAGCTTCATACATTCTCCATGTAATAACAAGTCTGAAGCATCTATTCTTAGTCTGTATGTTGTGCCATTCCTTTATTATTTGCACTAGAAGTTATAAATGAATTGCTATTTGTCTTCAGTAAGAGAACAGAGGGGAGGTAACAAGTTGGGGGTGTGTACCTGCACAGTCTGAACATGGCAGCACTGATTGGCTAGAGTCAGTCTGTGCAGGTACACACCCCCAACTGGCCACCTCCCCTCTGTTCCTTTACTGAAGACAAATAGCAATTCATTCATAATTTCTAGTGCAAATAATAAAGGAATGGCACAACATAGAGCCATAAGAATAGATGTTCCAGAATTGCTAGTACGTGGAGAATGCATGAAGCTATTAAAACAGGCATGTCAGGAGTGGTGAAAGGTCCTCTTTAAGCCAGTACATATCCAGGCCCGTCTGAAGTTTGCTAGAGAGCATTTGGATGTTCCAGAAGAGTATTGGGAGAATGTCATATGGTCAAATGAAACCAAAGTAGAACTGTTTGGTAGAAACACAGTTGAAAGTCCGTGTTGCCCAGTGACAGCCCCAAAACATCACTGCTCTAGAGGAGATCTGCATAGAGGAATGGGCCAACATACCAGCAACAGTGTGTGCCCACCTTGTGAAGACCTATAGAAAACGTTTGACCTCTATCATTGCCAACAAAGGATATATAACAAAGTATTGAGATGAACTTTTGTTATTGACCAAATACTTATTTTCCACCATAATTTGCAAATAAATTCTTTCAAATCAGACAATGTGATTTTCTGGATTTACTTTCTCATTTTGTCTCTCACAGTTGAGGTCTACCTATGATGTCAATTATAGGCCTGTCTCATCTTTTTAAGTGGGAGAACTTGCACAATTGGTGGCTGACTAAATACTTTTTTCCCCCACTGTAATTATATCATGTGGCAAAAATCTACAATTTCAAAACTGTGATTTGTCTTTTAAGTATAATAAATATGATTAGTGTTGAGCGAAGCATTCAAAGTCAATTTTGACAACTCACTGCCTGAATAGGATGTTGAAAAACAAAACAAAAATGTGTTTATTAACCCTTACACTCCCAAAAATCATTGCCGCAAGTCCCAGCGCCGTACATGTACGGCGCTGTGTACTCCCGGTCCCCGAGCGAAATCGCTCGGTGACCGGGGTATGATGGCTGCTCTGCACGGCAGGCAGCCATCTTAGGTAAGGGTCTGGGGAGGATTTTCCTCCCTCCTGCAGCCCCGATCGCAGACCGGCCAATCGCAGCTCCGGGTGGCTTTCAGCCATTCCCAGCGCTGCAGGTGCCGCTGTCCGGCTGTTATTGATGCTGAAAAGGTCAGCACCAGTCACATCCGGGGTGAAGCAGGGGACAGCAGTGTTTGGCGTCCCCTGCAAGCGCTGCCATTGGCTGGTACAACGCTCCAGCAAATGGCAGCGCTATAGCACCACAGGAAAAGACAGAACATTCCTGAATGCAGCCATTCTAGCTGGTGACTGCATGCAGGGAAGTTCTGTGCTTCTCTGTGCTGCGTGTTGGCTTGCTGGGACTTGTGGTTCTCCACCACAGCACCTTTTACTACTGCTGAAAAGAAGAAGAAAGAAGGAAAGAAAAAAAGAAGAAAAAAAAGAAAAAGAAAAGAAGAAAAGTCACAGACCTATCCATCCCTGTCCCTTCCCGTCCCCACCCCTCCACCTCCCCCACCCCCTCCACTAAATTTCAGTTAGTGTCAGTGTGTAGGTTTTTGCACGTACGCACTGTATCTGCATACGTACTGTTTGCTGAGGACTGCAGTGAATTTTTTCACTACAGTTTCTGCACTCACACCATCTGTGTGCGTGCGTGCTGTGAAAGCAGCATCTGCATATTTTTGGGTTTTTTTTTTTTTACTTGTGTGAAAAAAAACACAGTTAGTGGTAGTTAGATAAATTGCAGTTAGTGTCAGTTTAGATTTTTGCACGAACGCACTGTATCTGCGTACGTGCTGTTTGCAGAGGACTGCAGTGAATTTTTTCACTACAGTTTCTGCACTCACACACCATCTGTGTGCGTGCGTGCTGTGAAAGCAGCATCTGCATATTTTTTTATTTTTTTTTTTACTTGTGTGAAAAAAAAAAAACACAGTGGTAGTTAGATAAATTGCAGTTAGTGTCAGTTTAGATTTTTGCACGAACGCACTGTATCTGCGTACGTGCTGTTTGCAGAGGACTGTAGTGAATTTTTTCACTACAGTTTCTGCACTCACACATCATCTGTGTGCGTGCGTGCTGTGAAAGCAGCATCTGCATAATTTTGGGTTTTTTTTTTTTTACTTGTGTGAAAAAAAAAAAACAGTTAGTGGTAGTTAGATTTTAGCTAGTGTCAGTCTAGGAATTTGCACGTACGCACCATCTGCGTACGTGCATTTTGCAAGCACTGAGCACCGTTCAGTAGTTTATTACTGATCGCGTCTGCTCTTTTTTTGTTTTTTTTCTTTTGTGCGGTATTTTTTTTTTTTACTACTGAAAAGACTTTTTTTTATTCCCCCCTCCCCCCTTTTTTTTTTTTCTAACAAAGTAAATACTGTCAAAAACACCTTCACGTGTAAAACCACTACACACACCCCCCTCACACTAAATAAAGGTTTACACGTTTCACCCATCACACCCCCAATAAAATAAAAATGTCCCAATCATCCCAACGCGTGTACTCGGCAGAAGAGGCATACGCCATCCTTGCCTCTGATACCGAGTCGGCCACTGAAGGAGAAGAGGACGCCACTTTCCTCTACTCCTCCACCCCCTCATCATCTTCATCATCCGCTGATGAGGGACCCTCTAGAAGGAGCCCCAGAACGACAGCTGAGGCAGCCCCCCAGAGTGAACCCTTATGGACCCCACCCCCTGAGAATTATCAGCCCCAAATTCCGGATTTTGAGGCCTGACCCGGAATTCAGATAGACTGTGCAGGGTTCACAGAAATAGATTTTTTCAAAATCTTTTTCTCTGATCATTTAGTAAATTTGATGGTAACCCAAACAAATTTACATGCCCAGCAGTATATTTCCCAGAACCCCACAACCCCATATGCTAGACCCCAAGGTTGGACCCCTGTCAGTGCTGCAGAGATGACGATCTTTTGGGGACTCATACTGCACATGGGGCTTGTAAAAAAAACAGAAATAAAACAGTATTGGAGTGTGGATGCCTTGTACCACACTCCGATTTTCAGTCAAACAATGTCCCGGAACCGCTTCCAAACAATTCTAAAATTTTTGCATTACAATGATAATGCACAATGCCCACCCCAGAATGACCCCGCATATGACCGTTTATACAAAATTAGACCCATCCTTGAACACTTCAATACAAAGTTTTCAGAAGTGTACACCCCCGATCAAAATATCTGCGTAGACGAAACCCTATTGCTTTTCAAAGGGAGGGTAGCATTCCGCCAGTACCTGCCCAGCAAGCGGGCAAGGTATGGCATAAAAATGTATAAACTCTGTGAGAGTAGCTCTGGGTACACTCACAAGTTCCGGGTTTATGAAGGGAGGGACACCCGAATTGAACCCCCAGAATGCCCCCCCGGCCTAGGAGTTAGTGGGAAGATTGTGTGGGACTTGCTGCATCCACTGCTAGATAAGGGTTACCATGTATATATGGATAATTTCTACACAAGTCTACCACTGTTCCAGTCCCTAGGTTCCAGACGTACTGTGGCGTGCGGCACAGTACGCAAAAATCAGAGAGGCCTCCCAAGATCCCTGGTAGGGCGACCGCTACAAAAAGGAGAAAGCCGTGCTCTCCTCAATCAGAACATCTTGGCGGTTAAGTACAAGGACAAGAGGGATGTCCTTCTACTGACCAGTATTCACCCCAACACCTGCTCCCCTGCCCGTGTACGTGGTAGCACTGCCACTGTCCCCAAACCAGACTGCATCCTGGCCTACAACAAGAGCTTGGGAGGAGTTGATCTTTCAGATCAAGTTCTGAAGCCCTACAATGCCACACGAAAAACCAAAATGTGGTACAAAAAGCTGGCCGTGCACCTTGTACAGGTGGCGCTGTACAATGCATTCGTGCTATTTAGATCTACAGGCCAGACAAAAACATTCCTTCAGTTTCAAGAGGTGGTGATAAAGGCCCTAATTCGTCCTAGTCAAGCAGAAGAGGCCCCCAGTACTTCTGCAAGTTACGGTGCCCGCGTTGTACCAGGACAACATTTCCCTGGTGAGGTCCCCCAGACAGCGAGGAAGGGAAGGACCCAAAAGCGATGCAGGGTGTGTTCCAAAAGGGGTATTAGGAAGGACACTATACACCACTGCGAAACCTGCCCTGAAAAACCTGGCCTGTGCATCAAGGATTGTTTCAGAATCTACCACCAATCCATGGATTAGTTTCATCCCTGATGCACCCTGAATTTTTTTCACTTTTTACCTCACATTTAGTCTCTGTATCTTACATATCCACTTTTCACCATCACTACATATTCATTTCTGTGAGACCCCAGTTTGCGAAAAAGTACCCTTTCTACCACTTAAAATGTCCATGTGGGGGTGCTCTTTCCAAAATGGGGTCACTTCTTGGGGTTTTTAGTTGTTGGGGACCTCAGGAAATTTTTAAAAGCGACATGGCAATTAAAAAGCCATGTCTGTTAAATGTGGCCTGCAAAAACCACATTTAGCAGTTTGCCTCTGGTGGCCTGCTGTGCGCCCATACAGCGGGCTACCAGCACAAATGGGGTGTTGTTTTAATGGGGAAAAATGGGAAACATGCATTGGGTGCATTTTCTCCTTTAACCCCTTGTGATTTGAAAAATTGGGGTCTGCTAGTAATTTTTCATTTTCACAAATGTGTGCTTTGAAATGCTGTTACTTGCATTTCTGCCTTCTGTGAGACCCCAGTTTGTGAAAAAGTACCCTTTCTACCACTTAAAATGTCCGTGCGGGGGTGCTCTTTCCAAAATGGGGTCACTTCTTGGGGTTTTTAGTTGTTGGGGACCTCAGGAAATTTTTAAAAGCGACATGGCAATTAAAAAGCCATGTCTGTTAAATGTGGCCTGCAAAAACCACATTTAGCAGTTTGCCTCTGGTGGCCTGCTGTGCGCCCATACAGCGGGCTACCAGCACAAATGGGGTGTTGTTTTAATGGGGAAAAATGGGAAACATGCATTGGGTGCATTTTCTCCTTTAACCCCTTGTGATTTGAAAAATTGGGGTCTGCTAGTAATTTTTCATTTTCACAAATGTGTGCTTTGAAATGCTGTTACTTGCATTTCTGCCTTCTGTGAGACCCCAGTTTGTGAAAAAGTACCCTTTCTACCACTTAAAATGTCCGTGCGGGGGTGCTCTTTCCAAAATGGGGTCACTTCTTGGGGTTTTTAGTTGTTGGGGACCTCAGGAAATTTTTAAAAAGCGACATGGCAATTAAAAAGCCATGTCTGTTAAATGTGGCCTGCAAAAACCACATTTAGCAGTTTGCCTCTGGTGGCCTGCTGTGCGCCCATACAGCGGGCTACCAGCACAAATGGGTGTTGTTTTAATGGGGAAAAATGGGAAACATGCATTGGGTGCATTTTCTCCTTTAACCCCTTGTGATTTGAAAAATTGGGGTCTGCTAGTAATTTTTCATTTTCACAAATGTGTGCTTTGAAATGCTGTTACTTGCATTTCTGCCTTCTGTGAGACCCCAGTTTGTGAAAAAGTACCCTTTCTACCACTTAAAATGTTCGTGCGGGGGTACTTTTTCCAAAATGGGGTCACTTCTTGGGGTTTTTAATTTCTGGGGACCTCAGGAAATTTTTAAATGAGACATGGCACTAAAAAAGCCATGCCTGTTAATTCTGGCCTGCAAAATCCATATTTTGCTGTTTGCCTCTGGTGGCCTGCTGTGCGCCCATACAGCGGGCTACAAGCACAAATGGGGTGTTGTTTTAATGGGGGGAAAATGGGGAACATGCAATGGGTTCATTTTCTCCTTTAACCCTTTGTGAATCTGAAATATTAGGGTCTGCTTGTAATTTTTCATTTTCACAAATGTGTGCTTTGAAATGCTGTTACTTGCATTTCTGCCTTCTGTGAGACCCCAGTTTGTGAAAAAGTACCCTTTCTACCACTTAAAATGTTCGTGCGGGGGTGCTCTTTCCAAAATGGGGTCACTTCTTGTGGTTTTTAATTTCTGGGGACCTCAGGAAATTTTTAAATGAGACATGGCACTAAAAAAGCCATGTCTGTTAATTCTGGCCTGCAAAATCCATATTTTGCTGTTTGCCTCTGGTGGCCTGCTGTGCGCCCATACAGCGGGATACAAGTACAAATGGGGTGTTGTTTTAATGGGGGGAAAATTGGGAACATGCATTGGGGTGCATTTTCTCCTTTAACCCCTTGTGAATTTGAAAAATTAGGGTCTGCTTGTAATTTTTCATTTTCACAAATGTGTGCTTTGAAATGCTGTTACTTGCATTTCTGCCTTCTGTGAGACCCCAGTTTGTGAAAAAGTACCCTTTCTACCACTTAAAATGTTCGTGCGGGGATGCTCTTTCCAAAATGGGATCACTTCTTGGGGTTTTTAATTTCTGGGGACCTCAGGAAATTTTTTAATGAGACATGGCACTAAAAAAACCATGTCTGTTAATTCTGGCCTGCAAAATCCATATTTTGCTGTTTGCCTCTGGTGGCCTGCTGTGCACCCATACAGCGGGTTACAAGCACAAATGGGGTGTTGTTTTAATGGGGGGAAAATAAGGAACATGTATTGGGGTGCATTTTCTCCTTTAACCCCTTGTGAATCTGAAAAATTGGGGTCTGCTTGTAATTTTTCATTTTCACAAATGTGTGCTTTGAAATGCTGTTACTTGCATTTCTGCCTTCTGTGAGACCCCAGTTTTTGAAAAAGTACCCTTTCTACCACTTAAAATGTCCGTGCGGGGGTGCTCTTTCCAAAATGGGGTCACTTCTTGTGGTTTTTAATTTCTGGGGACCTCAGGAAATTTTTTAAATGAGACATGGCACTAAAAAAGCCATGTCTGTTTATTCTGGCCTGCAAAATCCATATTTTGCTGTTTGCCTCTGGTGGCCTGCTGTGCGCCCATACAGCGGGCTACAAGCACAAATGGGGTGTTGTTTTAATGGGGGGAAAATGGGGAACATGTATTGGGGTGCATTTTCTCCTTTAACCCCTTGTGAATCTGAAAAATTGGGGTCTGCTTGTAATTTTTCATTTTCACAAATGTGTGCTTTGAAATGCTGTTACTTGCATTTCTGCCTTCTGTGAGACCCCAGTTTTTGAAACAGTACCCTTTCTACCACTTAAAATGTCCGTGCAGGGGTGCTCTTTCCAAAATGGGGTAACTTCTTGTGGTTTTTAATTTCTGGGGACCTCAGGAAATTTTTTAATGAGACATGGCACTAAAAAAGCCATGTCTGTTAATTCTGGCCTGCAAAATCCATATTTTGCTGTTTGCCTCTGGTGGCCTGCTGTGTGCCCATACAGCGGGCTACAAGCACAAATGGGGTGTTGTTTTAATGGGGGGAAAATGGGGAACATGTATTGGGGTGCATTTTCTCCTTTAACCCCTTGTGAATCTGAAAAATTGGGGTCTGCTTGTAATTTTTCATTTTCACAAATGTATGCTTTGAAATGCTGTTACTTGCATTTCTGCCTTCTGTGAGACCCCAGTTTGTGAAAAAGTACCCTTTCTACCACTTAAAATGTTTGTGCGGGGGTGCTCTTTCCAAAATGGGGTCAGTTCTTGGGGTTTTTAATTTCTGGGGACCTCAGGAAATTTTTAAATGAGACATGGCACTAAAAAAGCCATGTCTGTTAATTCTGGCCTACAAAATCTATATTTTGCTGTTTGCCTCTGGTGGCCTGCTGTGCGCCCATACAGCGGGCTACAAGCACAAATGGGGTGTTGTTTTAATGGGGGGAAAATGGGGAACATGCATTGGGTGCATTTTCTCCTTTAACCCCTTGTTAATCTGAAATATTAGGATCTGCTTGTAATTTTTCATTTTCACAAATGTGTGCTTTGAAATGCTGTTACTTGCATTTCTGCCTTCTGTGAGACCCCAGTTTGTGAAAAAGTACAATTTCTACCACTTAAAATGTCAGTGCGGGGGTGCTCTTTCCAAAATGGGGTCACTTCTTGGGGTTTTTAGTTTTTGGGGACCTCAGGAAATTTTTAAATGAGACATGGCACTAAAAAAGCCATGTCTGTTAATTCTGGCCTGCAAAATCCATATTTTGCTGTTTGCCTCTGGTGGCCTGCTGTGCACCCATACAGCGGGCTACAAGCACAAATGGGGTGTTGTTTTAATGGGGGGAAAATGGGGAACATGCATTGGGGTGCATTTTCTCCTTTAACCCCTTGTGAATCTGAAAAATTGGGGTCTGCTTGTAATTTTTCATTTTCATAAATGTGTGCTTTGAAATGCAATTACTTGCATTTCTGCCTTCTGTGAGACCACAGTTTGTGAAAAAGTACCCTTTCTACCACTTAAAATGTTAGTACAGGGGTGCTCTTTCCAAAATGGGGTCACTTTTGGGGGTTTTCCACTGTAGGGCCAGCTCAGGGGGTCTTCATGTGCGACATAGCTCCCAATTATTATTCCAGCTAATTTCGCTCTCCAAAAGCCATATGGTGCTCCTTCCACTGTGAAGCCTGCTGTGCGCCAGTACATTGGGCTACGAGTACATATGGGGTGTTGCTGTATTCGGGGGGAAATGTTGATCAAAATGTGGGGTGCATTTTGTCCCGTTACCCTTTGTGAAAGTGAAAAATGTGGGTGTATAGCAACTTTTTTGTCAAAAAATTGCAATTTTTCATTTTCACTTCCGCATGAATCCTAATTCTAGGAAAAACCATTGAGCTCAAAGTGCTCTCCACACACCTTGAAAGATTCCTTAAGGGGTGCTCTTTCCAAAATGGGGTCACTGTTGGGGGTTTTCCACTGTAGGGCCAGCTCAGGGGTCTTCATGTGCGACATAGCTCCCAATTATTATTCCAGCTAATTTCGCTCTCCAAAAGCCATATGGTGCTCCTTCCACTGTGAAGCCTGCTGTGCGCCAGTACATTGGGCTACGAGCACATATAGGGTGTTGCCGTATTCGGGGGGAAATGTTGATCAAAATGTGGGGTGCATTTTGTCCCGTTACCCTTTGTGAAAGTGAAAAATGTGGGTGTATAGCAACTTTTTTGTCAAAAAATTGCAATTTTTCATTTTCACTTCCGCGTGAATCCTAAATCTCTGAAAAACCATTGAGCTCAAAGTGCTCACCACACACCTTGAAAGATTCCTTAAGGGGTGCTCTTTCCAAAATGGGGTCACTTTGGGGGTTTTCCACTGTAGGGCCAGCTCAGGGGGTCTTCATTTGCGACATAACGCCCAATTATTATTCCAGCTAATTCCGCTATCCATAAGGGCTCGTTCACATCACCGTTAGGGTTTCCGTTCAGGCTTTCCGTTATAACATCGTTATAACGGAAAGAAACGGAATCCCTAGGACGGACATCAAAACGGACACCTTTAAGAGGCATTCCGTTTTGATCCGTCATAATAGAAGCCTATGGCCCTGCATAACGGATCCGTCTGGATGCCGTTATGCTGGACGGAAAACAAAGTCCTGTCGACGGGACTTTGTTTTCCGTTCAGCATAACGGCATCCAGACGGATCCGTTATGCAGGGCCATAGGCTTCTATTATGACGGATCAAAACGGAATGCCTCTTAAAGGTGTCCGTTTTGATGTCCGTCCTAGGGATTCCGTTTCTTTCCGTTATAACGATGTTATAACGGAAAGCCTGAACGGAAGCCCTAACGGTGATGTGAATGCACCCTTAGCCATATGGTGCTCCTTCCACTATGAAGCCTGCTGTGCCCCCATACATTAGTTTTTGCGCACATATGGGGTATTTCTAAAAACTACAGAATTGGGGTAATAGTTTTTGAATTTTATTTTGCTGTTATTCCTTGTTATGTTTCAAAGAAAAATGGATTAAAATTTAAAATCTGCAAAAAAAATTAAATTTTGAAATTTTATTCCAATTTTCCATCAATTCTCATGGAACACATAAAGGGTTAACAAAGTTAGTAAAATCAGTTTTGAATAGCTTGAGGGATGTAGTTTCTGAAATGGGGTGGTTTATGGGGGAGTTTCCACTATATAAGCCCCACAAAGTGACTTCATAACTGAACTGGTCCATAAAAAAATGGGTTTTGGAAATCTTCTTAAAATTTTAAGATTTGATTCTAAACTTAGAAGCCTTATAACGTCCCAAAAAAATAAAATGTAATTTTCAAAATGATCCAAACATAAAGTAGACATATGGGGAATGTAAAATAATAACTATTTTCGGAGGTATTACTATGTATTTTGAAATTAGAGAAATTGTAATTTGGAAATTTGCAAATGTTTCCAAATTTTTGGTAAATATGGCATTTTTTCATAAATAAAAATGAAATATTTTGCCTCAAATTTACTACTGTCATGAAGCACAATATGTGATGAGAAAACAATCTCAGAATGGCCTGGATAAGTAAAAGCGTTCCAAAGTTATTACCACATAAAGTGACACATGTCAGATTTGCAAAAAACGGCCTGGGATTTGAGGTGAAAAGTGGCCCGGTACTGAAAGGGTTAAATATATACTCAAATAAAATAATGGGGAAAAAATTGCACAGTCCCTATTAAAGGACTTCAATGACAGATAGGCACCACCAGGTGAGAGGGATCCAGCTATCCGGGTGATCAAAGATTCAATGACACCACAACAAAGGAAGCCTCTCTGGTCCCATATAAAAATGTCACCTGGCATAACCTCAAAACAATTCACAGCCTATTGATCCCTGAAGGTAAAGGACGCACCAGCTGTTGGCTGGTCTATATTCTGGGAGGTGCACTGTGGCGTGCACTATAACCCACAAAGCACCCTAGTGTCCACTAACACGTACTCAGGGTATCACATGTATTCCTAGCGCTAACTACATAAGCGTCCTGCCCTACCCTACGCTCTACGCGTTTCGCCCTCCACACAAGGCTAATCAGGAGCTGCGGGGTGTAAAGACAGACAAAACACACAGAGCCGTGCGCTTCCAATGGTGAAGCGATGGCAACCGGCGCTTATGTAGTTAGCGCTAGGCATGCAAGTGATACCCTGAGTTAGTGGACGCTAGGGTGCTTTGGGGGTTATAGTGCACACCACAGTGCACCTCCCAGAATATAGACCAGCCAACAGCTGGTGCGTCCTTTACCTTCAGGGATCAATAGGCTGGGAATTGTTTTGAGGTTACGGCCGGGTGACATTTTTATATGGGACTAGAGAGGCTTCCTTTGTTGTGGTGTCATTGAATCTTTGAACACCCGGATAGCTGGATCCCTCTCGCCCGGTGGTGCCTATCTGCCATTGAAGTCCTTTAATAGGGACTGTGCAATTTTTTCCCCATTATTTTATTTGAGTATATATTTAATAAACACATTTTTGTTTTATTTTTTTAACATCCTTTTCAGGCAGTGAGTTGTTTCTTATTATTGGATGTGAATCTCAGTGAATTTGTTTCAAAGTCGAATTTGGTAGAAAGTTTAAGGAAACTTTGATTCACAACAAAGCCAACTTTCCTCGCGTTTCGTGGGAGTGAATCAGGTTTTCCTAAAATGGCACCTACATGTGACAAAGTGAAAGTAAGAAGCTCGGGAACGTGAGATCACCCATAATGTCATGCAGCCAGCCAATCCGCAAGTAGCTATGCCCTGTAAACAGCCCTATAAAAGCCTCATACCACGTGGTCTACGCCATTGTCCTGTGAGCTGAGCATAGGGAGTGACGTGGCAAGACTCATGCGCTAAGGACAGTGTTGCTGCTATAATCCAGCAGCCATGTTTGATCCATCCACCATGTTCGGCATCTGGTCTTAACCCTAATAATTTTAAAAGCAAAATACCACTAGGTTCAAAGTAGGGAGGGATCCCGGACCTTATGTATGGATTCACATGGGATTATGGTCATCCCTGTTGTGAATACCTCAATTTTATTGCTTTGAGTAAGATTTTCCCACCTAAATGCTGTGCACCATCTCTGGTACTATCACACAGGAGGACAGCGGCTGCTGCACACACGCTTCGGCTTCCCTGATTCCCGCTGGGGGGAGCCGGAGCACACCCGGATAATCACTGTAACTGAAGGGTTAAAAGTTCACGACCAGCATTACCACTGATCGCAGACATTAGTGCCAGGTGTCTGCTCTTTAAAACAGCAGACATCTGTCGTCCATCATGGCCGCTGCACACGCCAACGGGTGCCATTTTGAAATGTCTGGCCGCCGACATAAATTTGCTGTCAGAGGTTGCGAATAGGTTAAGTTTCAAGTCTTCACTGAGATTGGGCCACCAGGTGGGAAGAATATGATTAGGTAGAGTTTCCTGGGAATACCTGATTTATAACGATTTGTGACAAATTAATTCGGAATTAATCTAATTTCTTGGTGAACTTTGGTGAATTGGTCAAATCATATTTTTCAAAACTTCACTGATCTCTATATACGATATTCCCAATTTACTTCCAGCATATTTGTCACATTCATGCCTTCCTTTCGGGGTGAAGGTACAGCTCCTAAAAGGACTGCTATAAATTCTGATGTCATAGTGCGTTTAAAAAAAGAATAAATCACTGACACTGACTCTGTATCTTCATTCTTTTCAGTTCATACATATTTGTCAGTCATCTGGGATCCCCTTTCTGCTCTTTCATCAGTTGGACTTGTGACGTCTGAGGGATTCATTTGACCTCTAGATCAAGGCTTTCCCACAAAGCAGTCTCATGCAGAGAAGCTGTCACAACTGATACAAGTCCATATTAAACTGCTCATCCTGCCCACACACTGACTTAAAGATGTAATAACTATTAACCAGCACAGAGGGCATCAGAATTCCAGCACGTCATTTTCAGACCACGTCTGACATTTGTAGCTAAATTAGCTTTCAAAGGACCCTCAGACAGGCAGTATACAATGTGTTTATACTAGCATGATACATTGAATGATTTGTTGGCTCTAAGACAACCACGCAGTATTGGCCAGCCATGTCTGATGACACACTAGGTCCTGTTTCTGTAGTTAAGGCCAAACGTTTTTACAGGGCAACAGTAGTGCACAAGGGCTTGCCATTATTTTGGATAAGGAGAAATCATAAGAAGATCCTGTTTAGGATTACTATTTGTGCTCTAATGAGTCACAATATGCTAGATTCATAAGAGCCAGATGTCACAGCTGACCCAGACAAAGTACTCAGACAGATCCCACGCGTTTCATGTGTCAGACTCACATCCATTCATAAAACGGTCTCCTCCCAAAATATAAGTCTTGGGAAAATTTAAAATTGTTGCGCAATGTTAACATTCATTTCACTGATTCCTGAGCTTCCTCCAGTCCAGACTATGTTTGCTATGTTGTGGTAAAGACAAGACAGGCAGGAAATCAGGTCCTTCACGTCACTGGTAATGAAAGTTAAAAGTTTAAGGTAAACAGGTTAAGAATAGATCTAATATTATTTTCTCCCACTATAAATTTTACAGCAAGAGAAAAAACCTATTTTATGCAATCTGACAGATGGGTGTGTTTTTTTGTCTCTTCTATTTGAGTAACTTTTTTTTCTTACATAAAGACTTTCTCAGCCACACAGCTGAAAAGCTTTCGGAAATATGAAAAAAAAATTAAAAAAATAACAACAGCAGGCGTTGGAGGTGTCTGGGTCTGAGGATTACAGCAGTTTTTTTAAGTTGGCTTCTCTTGTCAGAATTACAGCTGCATAAAAGATGGTAGAACCTATCAAACCAAAAACTCAGAAAGACTTTTTCCAGCTCTTGCGAGCCACACAAATTTGACATCCTGCAGCTGGAGTCCACACAGCGTTGTTGGATGTTTGTTATCAATGCTGTATTGTTATGTGCAAAGCTATTAACCAGGATTACTGACTGATACCTCCCTGCTAATGTTTACATTAGACAAACACTGTCATTTTCTATGATTTCCTTCCACGTCTAAAAAGTCCCCTGCTGGCAAGCTCCAGAAATGTTTATGCAAATGTTCCAGGATTTTCCAGCAGTAGGAGGGTTAAACGTTTTACACAGTTTCTTTCTCCAAATTTTTTCCAGCTTCTTATATTATCCCACAAGAGACTCATCGAAAAAAATCTGAGTTCTTGCCATTTTCTCAGTGCTCTTCTTTGTAGGTCCAATGGCACTAACCGGTCTACTTAGCAGATATGCGACTCCTGCATTTTATTCAATGTTTGCTTACATCAAGATACAGTTTAGTGTTTTTCGTAATGAGACTCTAAGCAAACAGTACATACCACAGTGTATATACACTGCATCCTGCTTAGTTACGGGCTCATACCGAATGAAGGAAAGAATGCAAGTAGCAATTCTAAATTTTCTACATTCATGCTTGGTTCAAAAATTACTCTCATATTTTAAGAAGCCTATAAAATATTATGTTGTAGTCTATCAAAACAGCTGGAGGCTTTGTGTCCAGAGCAAATACATGTCACCAAGTATTTTACATAGTGTTATAATGTGTATTGTGCTCAGAAATATTTTAGTAGTCATATGGGATTGTTGTGTATCTACTTCACATCTGATGCCAAAAATCAGAAATACAAACAATGGCCAAGAATTCTGAATGCGTCTGTGCCAAATGTCGGTATAAAAAGTTTAGTGCATATAGAGTTTCTACAGTTTTTCCTACATGCTCTACAAGAAGGTGGAGCTTAGCAGAAAGGGGGAGACCTCCACTGAAAAAGTGTTGGGGATAAATACAGGGGTGTTGCTAGGTTAAAACATTCAGGACTTGGGCCCCTGATGTTTTGTCCCAGGCCCCGAATGTTCTGCCTGCCAGGCAGATACAACTGTATTGCCATCCTCAGGACGGCAATACAATTGAATCTAATGCCCTGCAAGAGCTGAAGGACCTGTGATGACATCACAGGTCATGGAATCAGTTCTAAATGCAGTAGCTGAAAAGGACCTTGGACGATGTCACCATCATGTGACTAGTGCAGGAGAGGACGGCTCAGCAGTGAAGAGAATTCCTGGGAAGAAGTTGTGGTGAGGTTTGCTACATGTGGAGAGGTAATTGAAGGGAGAGGGAGAGTAATGCTGGGAGTTGTAGGTATTTAACTGGGACTGCATGTTAGGGCTGAAGGGAGGGAAGTTATTTACGAAGTTATTTATTTAGGATAGTGGGGTGGAGTGATGTTATTTACATGGGGCTGTAAAGTTAAGGGGGTGATGTTATTTACATGGGAATGCACATTGAAGGAGGCTGTGGGAGGGAGTGATATTATTTACTTGGGACTGAATGTTGAGGGGTAATGTTATTTACATGGGACTGCATGTTGGAGGTTGCTGGGGAGGGGGTGATTTTATTTACATGGGATCGTATATTGAAGTAGTCTGGGGGAGGGAGTGATGTTATTTACATAGGACTGAATATCGAGGGGATGATGTTATTTACAGGGGACTGTATATTGAAGGCGGCGGGGAGGGGGTGATGTTCTTTACATGGGACTGTATATTGGAGGGGGCAGGAGAGATAGTGTGATATTAGTTACATGGGACTGTATTTTGGAGGGGGCTGTAGATATAGAGGGATGTTATTTACATGGGACTGTATATTGGAGGGGGATGGAGAGATGTGTGATAGTATTTACATGGGATTTTATGGCAGAGGGAGGGAAATAATGTTATTTACATGGGACTGTATGGTGGAGGGGCTGAGGAATTTATAATTTCTGAGGAAAATAATTGGAGGAATATAACTATAGATCCTCCTTATTTCTACTAGGAACATTATGGGGGGTCTTATTACTACTGAGGGGTCTGTAAGGAGAGTTATTACCACTGGGGAAGAATAGGGGGGCCTTATTTCTACTGGGGGCTCTGTAAGTGCATTATTAATACTGGAGGGCTCTTCTACTAATGGAGTCACTCTTGGGGAGCACTATCACTGTTGGGAACACTGTAGGGGCAGTATTACTAATGTGGGCATTCTTGTGGAGCACTATCATGGTTGGGGCACTCTAGGGGGCAGTATTACTAATGAGGGCATTCTAGAAGGGAATCACTATTGGTGGGACTATGAGGAGCACTGTTACTGTGGGGCAGATTATCTGTATGGCGCTCATTTTTCTTCAGGACAGTATTTGGGGTACAGAAAATTGAGGAAGCTAAGATGTCTGTGTGTCACACTCTGTGAGGCGGCTGAGAGTCTGGACCGAATGGAAAAGATGATGACAGAGAAGATCTACATCAGAGGAGATGTCACCTGGGAGGCATTGGATATGAGAGGTACGTGCTGCTGTATAGCAAAATGTCTTCAGTGCTAGTGTTTGCAGGGGGGGTTGGGGGTGGAGGCATTTGGTTGACTTAGAGAATTGCACCATATGCATTGGGGCTTGGGCCCTGGATCTTTTGAGACTCTAGCAAAACCCCTGTCTAAACATGTGCCATTTTGCACCTAAATTGCCTCAAAATAAGCCAGGTAATAGAGTTAGACAAAAGTGTCTAGCCCTGAACTACATTTATCATCCAGCCAAAGCCACTGGGATAAATCTGGTGCAGGTCTAGACAGCCTGTCTACGCTTACTCCATCTTCATGATTAGTAAATCTGGACCAATTTAAAGAAAAGAACAATGCTAAATAGCTATGGTCATACTATGTAGAATCTTTTACTGTATATGTGAGATACAAATGCATAAGAAAATAGCAAGATACTACACTTCCATTTACTTCAGATGTAGATCAAGTCAACAACAGATGAATGGTAGATTGATGGTCAAAACTGTTGAGTAAACGAATGAGAGAATCAAAGCATTTGAGACAGAATTCGGTCTGAAGTTTAGGAAAACTTTGATTCACAAAGAAGCCAAATTTCCTTGCGCTTCATGGAAGTTTTCCTAAAATAACGGATACACGTGTTACAAAGTGAAAGTAAGAAGCCCGGGAATGCGAGATCACTCATAATGGGTGAAGCCATCCAGTCCTCCGATAGCCATCTCCTGTGATGTCACAGCCTTATAAAACCCTAGTCCCAGGCAGTTGCACTATTTCACTGTGAGCTGAGCATAGGTAGAGATGTAGCAAGTGCTCTTGCGCTAGGGACAGTGTTACTGAAAACTGTTTTAAAAAGGAAGATTGGGGAGGTAGAATGCAAGGAGAGTAAGGGCTGTACTGCACATGTGTGAGCCAATGCTGCATGTGTTGAACACTGAACTTACTACATCAACAGGTGTCAAGTTGTGTTACAGGGTGTCAAAAAGTTACAGATATGAGCAAAGTAAGCAAATAGGTGTAACAATCTCTGCTCCAGAAGCCAGGCAAAGTGGTAGGAGAAGGTGTAGTCTGATAAGATCACCTGTTCTGGAGCAGAGAAGCAGAAGGAGGTTTGGCTTCAGAGCCAAACAAAGAGATCTGTAGACCCTGCTGTGGGACTGTTCAATCACAATTATTGCATTTGAGCAAGAAGCAGAAACTCAGAAACTTGAGGGATTTTAGACTACCCCTCAGGATACTAAAGAATTTCTACACCTGTGTCATCGAGAGTATCCTGACAGGAAAATTCCAGACTGGTTCGGCAATAGCAAGAAACTGGACAGGAGGGCACTTTATAGGGTGGTGCGCTCAGCCACTCGAATAATCCACACTGACCTTCCGGATTTGAAGCTCATTCAAAATGGGATGTATTCGACCATGGCCATGAAGGTGGTGAAAGAACACAGACACCCAAATAGGGGTCTGTTTTGTCTCACTCAGTCTGGGAAACGTTACCGCATTCTGAGAGTTAACACCGAGAGAATGAGGAAGCGCTTCTTCATGCGGGCCATTCGGATGGTGAATCAGAACATCATAGAGAGACAGATAAATAAATAAATGTGTGTCCTGTAGCTAAACAATCGTGAGACATTTTTATTGTACTACCAATGTTTTTAATTTAATGTTACGCTACTCTTTCTTTTTTAATTATAATGAAATGTTATTTAAGCATTTCACTGCACGTTATACTGTCTATTGTGCTGTTTGTGACAAATAAACTTGAAACTTGTATATTCGACCTAGTTTCAGTGTGTTAGATTACTCATGTGCCCCTGGAACTCCCTGTTACCCCTAATAATCCCCAAACTCCTGACCCCTGCAGTGCCTTATCACTGCAGATAACCCCTTGCATTCCCCTATAACCCCTGTATTGTAAGTAACCACTTTTAGGGACAGCTAGTAGTAGGCATGGGAGGGTACTGCTGTAATTATATGTATTTCTGTGTGAGTGTATGTGTTTAGTTAGTATTGTGGGTGGAATTAAGTGGGATTGTGCAGTGTAGTTGAGTTTTTATACTGAGGTTGTGTTATTGTATTGTTGTGCGGCTATA
Organism: Rhinella marina; assembly: GCA_900303285.1. Lineage (NCBI taxonomy): Eukaryota > Metazoa > Chordata > Amphibia > Anura > Bufonidae > Rhinella > Rhinella marina. Next base: position 67,016 of record ONZH01013312.1, read on the forward strand.
TGTATATATATTTATATACGCCAATATAAATATATATAGTCTAAATAATTAGACTGTAGACTTTTAGTATTTTGTAATAAATCTTTTTATTATTTAAATACCGTTTACATTGTCTTTTTGTGTAGCCGCCATAGTACAGTTCAGTACACATAGTGCAGGGAACGGACTTCAGTAAAGGAAATAAATAGGCGGAGCTAGCGAGAGCCGGTTACGCCTATTTATGAATATTAATTGATTAGTAATATCACACAAGATATTAGTAGTTAATAACCCCTTTAACATTTGGCGAGCCAGCCCAAACTGGTTGTGGACTGGATTTCTGCGCATACGCGCCGCAATTGTGTTATCACGTCGACTAAGACAGGCAGATAGGGAGCGGACAAATAGCGGAGGGGCACGGTGCAGTGTTGTGCTATATTGTGCTCCTCGACCTTGAAGTTGGACGGATAACAAAGGTGTGGGTGGCAGTTTACACAGGAAACGTCCACAAACAGCAAACCTGAGAATCTTTTGAATATTTTTGTGATTCCCTTGCACGGTTAATCGGCGAGCGGCATCCCAATTTTGGGTGGATCCAAGGAGTCGGGGAAAAGGCGTTCCAGAGAAGCTTCTTCCAAGCAGCGCAGTTTTGGAGTCCGGCTCGTCGGGAAAAAGGCATTCCGGAGAAGAGGACCGTTTTTCAAGCAGCACAGACATTCGAAGGAGCCTGGCTGGTCGGGAAAAAGCGTTGGACGCAGGACAGACGACTCCAAGATGGCTACCGAACGAGTAAGTATGACCGCTATACTGTTACACTTAGCTAATCATAGCACATTTAATCCCATACTCCCCACCTCGTACAACTCTACAGAAAGGTTGTGGTCCGATTTGTTGGCATAGGCGTGTAGTTATGACAAGCTTTGTGTTAACAAACGGACAGTATTTAACAAGGCCACGAAACGGCTTCAAATGCTAGCCAAACTTGTACACACATTTGAAGTTAGCATTGGGAAGCCGGAGCATGTTGCGCTGGTCTCTCAGTCAGCGGAGACATTTCCTCCGACCAGTCATTGCCAGTGCTGTGCCAGTAATTTGCAGCAGGTTTCGGCATTGCGGGCACAGCTGGCAGTGAATGTGCAGTCTTCTGCTGACCGAGATATGCAGGTGGCTAAAATAGAGTCACAGTTGGTAGAGTTGCAGAGGCAAAAGGAGGAACTTGAGGCTCAGTTGACTCAGTCATATGCTGAGATCAAGGCCTTCAAGGAACGGGCTGCCTCTACTGATGCGACTCTAGCCAAATTGAATTGAGGTTGCTGCTAGGTCTCACTTGATGACCGGCATGCAACATGTCATCACTAATTTTGCAAAGTTGGTGCTGGCCCTTTCTTTTTCTATAAAGTCAGGGCCAGACTCTCCAAAAATTTTGCCCTGTCCAGGGCAAAAAGGGGGGAGAGATGTCTGTGACAGGCCAAATCTCCAAAAATTTGAGCCTATCCAGACGATAAAAAAGAATACAATAATTTCTTGTAAAAGAAATATTGTGAAAAGTGTGTCCCTGAGAATGGAGCAGTTCAGGAAAAGGGAGCACGACTGCAGTGTGGAAGGACCTAAGCCATGCAGGGCAAACATCAGGTGTTTTGCATGTGCTGGCTTGGGTCATATAGCGAAACACTGCAGGACAGGTAAGGATAGGACACAAAGGACAGGAGGTCCCATTCGATGTTTCAGGTGTGGGAACCAAGGACACATTGCAAGGAATTGCCCTTGTGCAAGACAGTGCAATGTGTCCAGTAGGAAAATCCCGGTAACAAATTGTACAGTGGGGCCTAGCCAGATTGGCCATAAAGTCACCACTCAGCGGTATACGCCTCATCAGGTGCTGAGGGGTCAAATTGGCCAATCTAGGCTAGAGAATGTTTGACACTCCTGTGCTATTTGTTACCCAATTGGTCCCCTGTTTAAGTCTGTGTCCTGTGTTTGTGTTACCTGTTTTGTATGTTTTTATGTTGATGGAGGCAGTTCTTGTTTACGAGTGTGTTCCGCTTTGCTGATTGTTGTAGTTTGCATTCCCCGCTGGGAGTCGCGGTTGTCAGGCACGGCTGTTTTTGTTTCATTCTGGCGTCTACTGTGGGTAGAGCAGTGTTACACTGTGGACTGAGGAAGGGGTTGGTTTGCGAGCAGGTAACATCGGTACACGGTGCAGTGTGATGATTACTCTGGGCAGGCATGGCCTCAGATCAAGACAGGTAGCACTGTTCTGTTCAGGGTTTTCGGTGGGGCTGTGTTATACAGTGGACCAGGGCAGAAATGGGTTGCGGACAGGCAACATTGAGGTTATACTGTGCACTCACTTGCTGGTCTGGACAGGTAGCGCAGCTCTGAAAAGGCGTTCCAGAGAAGCTTCTTCCAAGCAGCGCAGTTTCAGAGTCCGGCTCGTCGGGAAAAGGGCATTCCGGAGAAGAGGACCGATTTTCAAGCAGCACAGACATTCGAAGGAGCCTGGCTGGTCGGGAAAAAGCGTTGGACGCAGGACAGACGACTCCAAGATGGCTACCGAACGAGTAAGTATGACCGCTATACTGTTACACTTAGCTAATCATAGCACATTTAATCCCATACTCCCCACCTCGTACAACTCTACAGAAAGGTTGTGGTCCGATTTGTTGGCATAGGCGTGTAGTTATGACAAGCTTTGTGTTAACAAACGGACAGTATTTAACAAGGCCACGAAACGGCTTCAAATGCTAGCCAAACTTGTACACACATTTGAAGTTAGCATTGGGAAGCCGGAGCATGTTGCGCTGGTCTCTCAGTCAGCGGAGACATTTCCTCCGACCAGTCATTGCCAGTGCTGTGCCAGTAATTTGCAGCAGGTTTCGGCATTGCGGGCACAGCTGGCAGTGAATGTGCAGTCTTCTGCTGACCGAGATATGCAGGTGGCTAAAATAGAGTCACAGTTGGTAGAGTTGCAGAGGCAAAAGGAAGAACTTGAGGCTCAGTTGACTCAGTCATATGCTGAGATCAAGGCCTTCAAGGAACGGGCTGCCTCTACTGATGCGACTCTAGCCAAATTGAATTGAGGTTGCTGCTAGGTCTCACTTGATGACCGGCATGCAACATGTCATCACTAATTTTGCAAAGTTGGTGCTGGCCCTTTCTTTTTCTATAAAGTCAGGGCCAGACTCTCCAAAAATTTTGCCCTGTCCAGGGCAAAAAGGGGGGAGAGATGTCTGTGACAGGCCAAATCTCCAAAAATTTGAGCCTATCCAGACGATAAAAAAGAATACAATAATTTCTTGTAAAAGAAATATTGTGAAAAGTGTGTCCCTGAGAATGGAGCAGTTCAGGAAAAGGGAGCACGACTGCAGTGTGGAAGGACCTAAGCCATGCAGGGCAAACATCAGGTGTTTTGCATGTGCTGGCTTGGGTCATATAGCGAAACACTGCAGGACAGGTAAGGATAGGACACAAAGGACAGGAGGTCCCATTCGATGTTTCAGGTGTGGGAACCAAGGACACATTGCAAGGAATTGCCCTTGTGCAAGACAGTGCAATGTGTCCAGTAGGAAAATCCCGGTAACAAATTGTACAGTGGGGCCTAGCCAGATTGGCCATAAAGTCACCACTCAGCGGTATACGCCTCATCAGGTGCTGAGGGGTCAAATTGGCCAATCTAGGCTAGAGAATGTTTGACACTCCTGTGCTATTTGTTACCCAATTGGTCCCCTGTGTAAGTCTGTGTCCTGTGTTTGTGTTACCTGTTTTGTATGTTTTTATGTTGATGGAGGCAGTTCTTGTTTACGAGTGTGTTCCGCTTTGCTGATTGTTGTAGTTTGCATTCCCCGCTGGGAGTCGCGGTTGTCAGGCACGGCTGTTTTTGTTTCATTCTGGCGTCTACTGTGGGTAGAGCAGTGTTACACTGTGGACTGAGGAAGGGGTTGGTTTGCGAGCAGGTAACATCGGTACACGGTGCAGTGTGATGATTACTCTGGGCAGGCATGGCCTCAGATCAAGACAGGTAGCACTGTTCTGTTCAGGGTTTTCGGTGGGGCTGTGTTATACAGTGGACCAGGGCAGAAATGGGTTGCGGACAGGCAACATTGAGGTTATACTGTGCACTCACTTGCTGGTCCGGACAGGTAGCGCAGCTCTGACTGAGGTTGGACACGGAGTGGTTGACAGCAGGATGCGGCCTGTGGTTTTGTGTTGTGGAGTCCTGTAGAGCCAAGGCAAGGTTTTCGCCATGGATTCTGCTGACCTCTACAACACAGGTTAACAGGGGGAAGTCAGACTGGAAACACATGAGTAAGACAGGGATGCCGTGCCATCATGGAAAAGATGCTTCATCCACAGCTCCCCTCGGATATCCTAACCTATTAGGGTGGCCATCCTTATCTGTTGGTTCAGAGGGAGGTGCGGCAGAGGATGGGATCCTCTGAAGGTTCGGTGTTCTTACACCAGTGTTAGGATAAGGAGGGGTCCTGTTGGATGAAGGTCAGCCCAATACCTTTCTCCACACTTGGGTCAAGGGTATTGGTGCTGGAAATGATGCAACTAACTGCACCATGAGGGGAGAAATCCCTCAGGAGAGCTGGGTATTTTCTTTTATCCTAGGAAGAATACCATAGAAAAGGAAGAACCCAGATGACAACCTAGAAGAGACTGGTTATTTGCCTGGACGCTCTCGTGTGACTCCAGAGGTTCCCACTCCGTCAGCTCAAGACAAGAGGTGGAGAACCAAACCACGATCCTGCTGGAGCATTACTGGATCAAGATGATGGAGATCTCCCATGCTTTGGAGAGAGATTCGTATGTGTCCTGAAGGGAGAGACTGTTCGGCTAAAAGTCTAAAGGTCACATCATTTATTCCAAAATCTTTGTTGATTCGCCCGGTGATGGTTCTTCTGGTTCTGGTTCTCAAGAGACTTGTGGACACTCCCCCAGAACCAGATAGAACATCGCGAAGATGACCGGAGAAGATGGCTCAGGACGTGACTCCAGTAACATCCAGAAGCCAGGGACTGCATTTGATCCTATGAGGGTTCAGGATGCAGGTCCAACGCCACCCTGAAACCCCATAGTAGTGTATATTTGTTGATTTTCCTTCTATTGTTGGGTGGTGGTGGGACAGTGTGCATGAGTGAATGGGGACAAGAGTAGGGCACGTTAGGGTCAGGAACACGGTATTTGTCACTACAAACCTTAGAACGGTGCAGTTCGTAAGGGATGGACTGAGTGATAGTTGGTGCGGTGCTTTTCCCGCAGGTAGAATTTAGGTACTCTGACATCACCTCACACTCCAGAAATTCTGACCTGCCTTGTAAAGACCTATGTATCTGTCCATGGGAGAACTTCCTCAACGACAGAGTCTGCAATCAAGCTAAAAGAAGTGTCGGGAGAAAGTCTGAAAGAAGGCCATTCCACAAGTGACCTTACCCCACAAAAAAGGAGGTGCAACGTGGTCCGACCTAGAAGATCGAGAGTGAAGCCGTTCCAGAGTCTAAAGACGACAGTGGGAGCAGCTGGATACTTGTAGACCGACACTACATGAAGATGGAGAGTGAAGCCATCCCAGAGTCTGACAGATAAAAGACGACAGTGGGAGGAGCTGAATACTTGAAAACAGACACTAGTGAAGCCATCCCAGAAGTCTGAGATGATGACGGTGGGAGAAGCTGAAGATAAAGGCGAGGACGGTTTATCCTGTGGACAGAGATGTTGGGTTACGGTGAAGGGCAAGGAAGAGTTCCAAGCCACGAGGGAAATGTCTGAGTACCTAAGGATGGATAATTCTTTAGTCCATCCTGAACTGTTATCCGTTATGAGTGAGGTTGAGGAGGCAAATACATCCCAACACTTCCCCCAAAAGGTGTGTCCAAACTTTTGGTATGTACTGTATATATATATATATATATATATATACACACTACAGACCAATAGTTTGGACACACCTTCTCATTCAAAGAGTTTTCTGTATTTTCATGACTATGAAAATTGTAGATTCACACTGAAGGCATCAAAACTATGAATTAACAAATGTGGAATTATATACTTAACAAAAAAAGTGTGAAACAACTGTAAATATGTCTTATATTCTAGGTTCTTCAAAGTAGCCATCTTTTGCTTTGATTACTGCTTTGCACACTCTTGGCATTCTCTTGATGAGCTTCAAGAGGTAGTCACCTGAAATGGTTTTCACTTCATAGGTGTGCCCTGTCAGGTGGGATTTCTTGCCTTATAAATCGGGTTGGGACCATGAGTTGTGTTGGGCAGAAGTCAGGTGGATACACAGCTGATAGTCCTACTGAATAGACTGTTAGAATTTTGTATTATGGCAAGAAAAAAGCAGCTAAGTAAAGAAAAACGAGTGGCCATCATTACTTTAAGAAATGAAGGTCAGTCAGTCCGAAAAATTGGGAAAACTTTGAAAGTGTCCCCAAAAACCATCAAGCGCTACAAAGAAACTGGCTCACATGAGGACCGCCCCAGGAAAGGAAGACCAAGAGTCACCTCTGCTGCAGAGGATAAGTTCATCCGAGTCAACAGCCTCAGAAATTGCAGGTTAACAGCAGCTCAGATTAGAGACCAGGTCAATGCCACACAGAGTTCTAGCAGCAGACACATCTCTACAACAACTGTTAAGAGGAGACTGTGTGCAGCAGGCCTTCATGGTAAAATAGTTGCTAGGAAACCACTTCTAAGGACAGGCAACAAGCAGAAGAGACTTGTTTGGGCTAAAGAACACAAGGAATGGACATTAGACCAGTGTGCTTTGGTCTGATGAGTCCAAATTTGAGATCTTTGGTTCCAACCACCGTGTCTTTGTGCGACGCAGAAAAGGTGAACAGATGGACTCTACATGCCTGGTTCCCACCGTGAAGCATGGAGGAGAAGGTGTGATGGTGTGGGGGTGCTTTGCTGGTGACACTGTTGGGGATTTATTAAAAATTGAAGGCATACTGAACCAGCATGGCTACCCCAGCATCTGGCAGCGGCATGCTATTCCATCCGGTTTGCGTTTAGTTGGACCATCATTTATTTATCAACAGGACAATGACCCCAAACACACCTCCAGGCTGTGTAGGGGCTATTTGACCAAGAAGGATAGCGATGGGGTGCTACGCCAGTTGACCTGGCCTCCACAGTCACCAGACCTGAACCCAATCGAGATGGTTTGGGGTGAGCTGGACCGCAGAGTGAAGGCAAAAGGGCCAACAAGTGCTAAGCATCTCTGGGAACTCCTTCAAGACTGTTGGAATACTATTTCAGGTGACTACCACTTGAAGCTCATCAAGAGAATGCCAAGAGTGTGCAAAGCAGTAATCAAAGCAAAAGGTGGCTACTTTGAAGAACCTAGAATATAAGACATATTTTCAGTTGTTTCACACTTTTTTGTTAAGTATACAATTCCACATGTGTTAATTCATAGTTTTGATGCCTTCAGTGTGAATCTACAATTTTCATAGTCATGAAAATACAGAAAACTCTTTGAATGAGAAGGTGTGTGTCCAAACTTTTGGTCTGTACTGTATATCTCTCTTAGTATATTTAGATATGAATATATATATATATATATATATATATACTAGCTGAAGGACCCGGCTTCGCTCAGGTATATTTGATCTATTTCATTTAATGTTTGTGTGTGTGACGTAAAAAAAATATCGAGAGTGACCCCTACAGCAGCCCGCCCCTTATAACTGTGACCTCCACAGCAGCTAGGGTGGCCTCTGTCTTCACCCCAGAAAGCCAGACCTCACCGGCCATTCCCCCAAACGTGAAACAGTGCCCTTGGTTACCATGAAGACACACCACTAAACATGAGGCCACGTCCCCTGGCTCCGTGAAGACACGGAGGAGAAGCTGCCTGAGCATGAGCTACTGAAAGGGTGGACATCCCTACGTTCATCCAGGCACTGTGCTGGACTGAAGACAGGGAGCCAGAAAACCGGACTGTCCAGCCTACAGCCGGACAACTGGCCACCCTAACATCAGCCTGCCCCTAGGGTGGCCAGAGGTCCAGTTTTAGGCTGGACAGTCTGGCTTTCAGACTCCCTGTCCACTGTCCAGCGCAGTGCCTGGACAGACACAGGGATGTCCACCCTTTCAGTAGCTCACGCTCAGACAGCTTCTCCTCCGTGTCTTCATGAAACCAGGGGGCGTGGCCTCGTGTTTAGGGATGTGGCTTCATGGGGACCGGTGGCACGGCTTCACGGCTGGACATTCTGGCTTTCAGACTACCTGTCCTCTGTCATGCGCAGGGCCTGGATGGACACAGGGGGCGTGGCCTCTTGTTTAGGGGTGTGGCTTCATGGGGACCGGTGGCACGGCTTCACATTGGGGGAAGGCTGGACATTCTGGCTTTCAGACTCCCTGTCCTCTGTCATGTGCAGGGCCTGGATGGACACAGGGGGCGTGGCCTCTTGTTTAGGGGTGTGGCTTCATGGGGATCGGAGGCACGGATTCACGTTAGGGGAAGGCTGGACATTCTGGCTTTCAGACTACCTGTCCTCTGTCATGCGCAGGGCCTGGATGGACACAGGGGGCATGGCCTCTTGTTTAGGGGTGTGGCTTTATGGGGACCGGTGGCACGGCTTCATGTTGGGGTAAGGCTGGACATTCTGGCTTTCAGACTCCCTGTCCTCTGTCATGCGCAGGGCCTGGATGGACACACGGATGTCCTTTTGAACAGCTCACTCTCAGCAGCAGCACTGTGCTGTCTGAGCATGAGCTGCAGGGAGAAAGTCACCCTCCCTCCCACCCCTGCAGCTGACAGAAGTTCATTTTTACCTTCATTTTTTCAATCCCGGTAAGATGCGGAGTGGAAGGGGCGTGGCCTGACTGAGTCAGGGGCGTGACTTAGTGGGACCTGGGGGTGGGGCTTTTAAGTCCTTCTTTTGAAGGTTGCCTGAATTACAGGCTAATGCCATAGTAATTTCGGAGGAAAGAAAACATCTTTTATTACTACTGAACGGAGCTGCAGGGAGAAAGTCACCCTCCCCCCACCCCTGCAGCGACAGAAGGTGATTTTAACCTTTATTTTTGCAATCCCTGTCAGCTGCAGAGTGAGAGGGGACGTGGTCTGACCGGGTCAGGGGCGTGACTTAGTTAGCCTTGAGGTAGGGCTTTTAAATCCTTCTTTTGAATGACAGGTTGATGCCTTAGTTGGGAGAAGTTGCTCTCGGAGGACATTCTGGTACCATTCTTTATTCATGGCTGTGTTTTTAGGCACGACTGTGAGAGAGACGATTCCCTTGGCTGAGAAGCAACCCCACACATGAATGGTTTCAGGATGCTTTACAGTTGGCATGAGACAAGACTGGTGGTAGCGCTCACCTCGTCTTCTCCGAATAAGCTGTTTTCCAGATGTCACAAACAATCGAAAAGGGGATTCATCAGAGAAAATGACTTTACCCCAGTCCTCAGCAGTCCACTCCCTGTACCTTTTGCAGAATATCAGTCTGTCCCTGATGTTTTTTCTGGAGAGAAGTGTCTTCTTTGCTGCCCTCCTTGAGACCAGGCCTTGCTCCAAGAGTCTCCGCCTCACAGTGCGTGCAGATGCACTCACACCTGCCTGCTGCCATTCCTGAGCAGGCTCTGCACTGCTGGTAGCCCGATCCCGCAGCTGAAACACTTTTAAGAGACGGTCCTGGCGCTTGCTGGTCTTTCTTGGGTTCCCTGGAGCCTTTTTGGCAACAATGGAACCTCTCTCCTTGAAGTTCTTGATGATGCGATAGATTGTTGACTGAGGTGCAATCTTTCTAGCTGCGATACTCTTCCCTGTTAGGCCATTTTTGTGCAGTGCAATGATGACTGCACGTGTTTCTTTAGAGATAACCATGGTTAACAGAAGAGAAACAATGATGCCAAGCACCAGCCTCCTTTTAAAGTGTCCAGTGGTGTCATTCTTACTTAATCATTAGAGATGAGCGAGTAGTGAAATATTCGAAAGTTCGAAATTCGATTCGAATAGACCGCGAAATTCGACTATTCGACCGAATATCGAATCCCATTAAAGTCTATGGGAAAAAAATGCTCGCCACTTGGAAATCTCAATTCGACCACTTGGAGGTCACCAAGTCCACCCTGAAACCTCAGAAAAGGATGCCAACACTGCTGGAATGCAACTGGGACAGCAGGGGAAGCATGTCTGGGTGCATATAACGCGCCCAAGTCGCACTATTACGCCACTATCACAGCCTCTCAACAATACACTCCAAAGACAATGTAACCTCTCTGTAAAGTGAGACCATACAAGGAAACCTTCTTTCCTCTACATTGCCATGGACCCCAAGCCAAACTAGACAAAAAAGAAGATAAAATTCTGCACCCCTTAAAATCACGTTGCCTATGACAACCACAGATGGCATAGGCAAGGGGGAAAGCAATCAAGCCATCACTATTTTTCCCTCTGTGCCATCCCTGCCTTGCCCAGGCACATGTCCCAAAACATCATCCACGCCCGAGTAACACGGTTACTGCAAAAGGCCATTTGACCACCAACACTTTGGTTTGAGGCCGGGGATGCGGATGTGCAACGGGCACTAAAGTGTAAAATGATTAGGGACGATGATGAGACACAGTTGCCAGCAAGGGAGACTGTTGGAGCAAAGTGAGGCAGTGTAAGAGGAGGTGGTTGAGTATGACGAAGTCAGTGACCTGACCTGGCCCAGTGTCATGTCTAGCAGGTAAAGCAGTGGGGATGTTGAGGGATGTGTAGGACCGCAAAAGGCAGGAAGAGGCCGTGGGCTGGCCAGAGGCTCATGGAGAAGGCAGGCTAGAGCCCGCAGGGCCGCATCTCTTCCCTATAACAGGCCCCCACACAAAGCTCTCCCATCGAGGGCTCTTAGGTCCTTGTTGTGAAAATATTTTAATGAGTGCGCAAAGTTAGCTTGAGGTGAGCCCTCGAAAAAATTATATGGAGGCCCAAGAGGTGAGCCCTCGAAAAAATTATGTGGAGGCCCAAGAGGTGAGCCCTTGAAAAAATTAAGTGGAGGCCAAAGAGGTGAGACCTCTTAAAAATTGTATTAAGGCCCAAGAGGTGAGCCATAATAAAAATTGTTTGTAGGCCGAAGAGGTGAGACCTCTTAAAAATTGTTTGTAGGCCCAAGAGGTGAGACCTCTTAACAATTGTATTAAGGCCCAAGAGGTGAGCCATAATAAAAATTGTTTGTAGGCCCAAGAGGTGAGACCTCTTAAAAATTGTTTGTAGGCCCAAGAGGTGAGGCATGAGAAAAATTGTTTGTAGGCCCAAGAGGTGAGACCTCTTAAAAATTATGTGGAGGCCAAAGAGGTGAGACCTCTTAAAAATTGTTTGTAGGCCCAAGAGGTGAGCCATGAGAAAAATTGTTTGTAGGCCCAAGAGGTGAGACCTCTTAAAAATTATGTGGAGGCCCAAGAGGTGAGACCTCTTAAAAATTATGTGGAGGCCCAAGAGGTGAGACCTCTTAAAAATTGTTTGTAGGCCCAAGAGGTGAGGCATGAGAAAAATTGTTTGTAGGCCCAAGAGGTGAGACCTCTTAAAAATTATGTGGAGGCCAAAGAGGTGAGACCTCTTAAAAATTATGTGGAGGCCCAAGAGGTGAGACCTCTTAAAAATTATGTGGAGGACCAAGAGGTGAGACCTCTTAAAAATTATGTGGAGGCCCAAGAGGTGAGACCTCTTAAAAATTATGTGGAGGCCAAAGAGGTGAGACCTCTTAAAAATTATGTGGAGGCCAAAGAGGTGAGACCTCTTAAAAATTGTTTGTAGGCCCAAGAGGTGAGCCATGAGAAAAATTGTTTGTAGGCCCAAGAGGTGAGACCTCTTAAAAATTATGTGGAGGCCCAAGAGGTGAGACCTCTTAAAAATTATGTGGAGGCCAAAGAGGTGAGACCTCTTAAAAATTGTGTGGAGGCTAAAGAGGTGAGACCTCTTAAAAATTGTTTGTAGGCCCAAGAGGTGAGACCTCTTAAAAATTGTTTGTAGGCCCAAGAGGTGAGCCATAAATATTTTTATTTTTTTTTTACGGAGCAATTCTACGGCGGTTAAGGAGGAGGAGGTGGAGGAGGAAATGGCACTTCATACAGATGGCACTTCACTTTTGGCTGCTTTCCACTGTTGGAGAAGCAAAGTCCGGGTCAATCCACTTGCTGTTCATTTTGATTAGCGTCAGCCTGTCGGCACTGTCGGTTGACAGGCGGCTGCGCTTATCGGTTATAATGCCCCCGGCTGCGCTGAACACCCTTTCTGATAGCACGCTGGCGGCAGGGCAGGCAAGCACCTCCAAGGCGTACAGGGACAGTTCCAGCCACGTGTCCAACTTGGAGACCCAGTAAGTGTAGGACGCCGAGGGATCGGGGAGGACAGGGGTACGGTCTGCCAGGTACTCCCGCAACATCCGCCGATACTTGTCCCTCCTGCTGATAGCGGGCCCCTCAGTGATGGAAGTTGCACGAGGGGGTGCCATGAACGTGTCCCACACCTTGGAGAGTGTTCCCCTGGTGGCTGTGGGCCTGATCGATGTTGTGGGACTCTGGGAGACCCTCTCCTCTCTGCCGCCAGCTATGGTGGGTGGGAAAATCTCCATCATGTTCTGCACGAGTTCCCTCTGGTATTCCAGCAATCGATTCGTCCTCTCCTCTACCGGAATAAAAGAGGAGACGTTATCTTTATACCGGGGGTCCAGGAGTGCGAAGACCCAGTATAGTTTGTTCTCCACTATCCGGACAACACGTGTGTCCCGGGAAAAGCAGCCCAGCATGAAGTCAGCCATGTGTGCCAGACTCTGAATAGGCATGACGTCACTGCCCCCACCAGAAAGATCACTTGCCATTTCCTCCTCTTCCTCTTCCGCCTCCTCTCCGCCCCATCCGCGCTGAACCAATGGGACGCACACAGCCTGACTGCTACCCTCGCCGCAAGCATCCTCCTCCTCTTCCACAGCCACCTCCACGTCGTCCTCCTCCTCCTCATCCTCCTCCTCCTCCTGCAACTGCCACCGAGAAGTAGACAAAAGTGTGGTCTGACTGTGTAGCTCCGTTGCGTCTCCTCCTACCCCCGTCTCCTCTGCGTGCAATGCGTTCTCCCTTATTGCGATGAGCGATTCTTTAAGGACGCATAGGAGCGGGATGGTTACGCTCACTATAGCGTCCTCGCTGCTGACCTTCTTGGTGGACTCCTCAAAGATACGCAGTACATCGCATATGTCTGCCATCCATGGCCACTCGTGGTTGGCAAACTGAGGGAGCTTAGTTGGAGGCACACGTGGATTCATAATCTGGTACTCCATCAATGCTCTCTGCTGCTCACACACCCTGGCCAACATGGAATAGGTGAAATTCCAGCGAGTCGGCAGGTCGCACAACAGCCGATTTTCAGGCAAATGGAGGCGTTGCTGGAGTTTTTTAAGCTAGCAGCAGCTACAGTTGACTTCCGAAAGTGAGCGCACAAGCGCCGCACTTTCACCAGTAGCTCTGCCAGGTTGGGGTAAGTCTTTAGAAATTTTTGGACTACCAGATTAAAAACGTGGGCCAGGCATGGTACGTGATTGAGTTCGGCAAGCTCCAGAGCCGCCACCAGGTTACAGCCGTTATCGCACACGACCATGCCTGGTCCTAGCTGCAGCGGTGACAGCCACATATCCGTCTGCTGCAACATGGCGACCCTCACCTCTGGGGCGCTGTGCTTCCTGTCGCCCAAGCTGATGAGCTTAAGCACCGCCTGCTGACGTCTCCCCACGCCAGTGCTGCAACGCTTCCAGCTAGCGGCTGAGGGCGATGTTAAGGCAGAAGAGGAGGAGGAGGAGGAGGAGGAGGAGGAGGGGGTTTATCAGAACCCATGCTGGCAATCTTGGGCGGGGGTGGTAGGTAGGCCGTCTCTGTTTGCGACCCCGTCCCCGCTTCCACAACATTCACCCAGTGTGCAGTCAAAGAGATGTAGCGTCCCTGGCCGCAAGCGCTTGTCCACGAGTCGGTGGTCAAGTGGACCTTTGCGCTGACTGCGTACCTCAGGGCCCGCCTGATGTTACGCGACACGTGCTGGTGCAGGGCGGGGACGGCACTCCGGGAAAAGTAGTGGCGGCTGGGGACGGAATAGCGAGGTGCGGCAGCCGCCATCAGGTCGCGGAAGGCCTGCGTCTCCACAAGCCTAAACGACTACATCTCCAGGGCCAGCAGTTTGGAGATGTGGCAGTTTAAGGCTTGGGCTTGGGGGTGACTCGAGGCGTACTTCCGCCTGCGGTCGAACGCCTGCGAGATGGACAGTTGATGGGACGAGGAGTGTGAAGGTGCAGGCGAAGATGCGGGGGAAGGGGAGGCTGAAGGAGAAGGCCCCAAAGTAGCCGAGGCAGAGGCAGATGTGGAGGTGTCCTGGCTGGAGGTCTGGACCGCAGTGGCAGCACACAATAAAGGGGAAGAGGCAGTGGCAGGAAGACCTTGCGCAGGTTGTATTGCGTTTGCTCTCTCCCACTCAGCCCAGTGCTTGACTTCCAAGTGACGCCGCATGCCTGAGGTGGTCATATTGCTCTTCTCAGAGCCCCTACTCAGTTTTGAGTGGCAGAGTGTGCAAACCGCGCTCAGTTTGTCATCCGCACAAACATTAAAAAATCTCCACACCACAGAAGTACGAGGCCTCGATGGGGGAGCTTTGCGCGACTTCCCGCTGCCGGAACAGCTTCGGCCCTGCCGGCTGTGGCCTCACTTCTCTGTCTGGACTGTCCTCTGCCTGTGGACATCCCTCTGCCTCTGGACATCCCTCTGCCTCTGGACATCCCTCTGCATCTTGCTGCCTCGTGCTGACCCTCACCAGCACGCATTGTATCCCCACTGGCTTCAACAAGGCCACCAACAGCATTTCCGCGCCCCCGTCCTCGTCCACGTCCGATTCAGCTAGCCCCCCTCCGCATTTTTTTTTTTTTGGTTACAATATTTTGCCTTCACAGCCGTGTACTAACAGTTCAGACGGTGTGTATTAACACCACGTATACACAATTATTTTACAAGAGAACGCACAGTACAGGTGCCAATGAAAAGGCCTATTTTTTTATATTTCTAGGTACACAGCCGTGTACTAACAGTTCAGACGGTGTGTATGAACACCACGTATATACAATTATTTTGCAAGAGAACGCACAGTACAGGTGCCAATGAAAAGGCCTATTTTTTTATATTTCTAGGTACACAGCCTTGTACTAACAGATCAGACGGTGTGTATTAACACCACGTATATAAAATTATTTTGCAAGAGAACGCACAGTACAGGTGCCAATGAAAAGGCCTATTTTTTTATATTTCTAGGTACACAGCCGTGTACTAACAGATCAGACGGTGTGTATGAACACCACGTATATACAATTATTTTGCAAGAGAACGCACAGTACAGGTGCCAATGAAAAGGCCTATTTTTTTTATATTTCTAGGTACACAGCCGTGTACTAACAGATCAGACGGTGGGTATTAACACCACGTATATAAAATTATTTTGCAAGAGAACGCACAGTACAGGTGCCAAAGAAAAGGCCTTTTTTTTTTATTTCTAGGTACACAGACATGTACTAACAGGTCAGACGGTGGGTATTAACACCTGG
>ONZH01013313.1:0-10359 GCA_900303285.1 Rhinella marina
CCATTTCTTTCTTCTACCCGTGATGTGTTCTACCTTCGTGGATTCTGTTTTCTGTGTTGTGTATGATGTTGTGTAGTCAGACTAGGTGCTGATCTATGGTTGGGAATCATAGAATTCAGACCTGCACTTCGGTCGGTAATCACTGGTAACACTTTCACTGACGGTTGAACCATGAGTCCTGGCTTTCTCCAGTCCAGCTTGCAAAGGTAATCACATCCTGTCCATTAGTGTTTTCCTTACCTGTTTTTGTAGAGTTTCATAAAGCAGAAATATGGTGGCCAAAAATCGCATTGCATCGGTGCCTTGCAGCACAGGAATCCTGGGTTCAAATCTGACCAAGTTCAAAATCTGCATGGAGTTTGTTTGTCCACCCTGTGTTTTACTTTGGACCTCTTTTGGGTACTTTGGTCTCCTCCCGCACTTTAAAAACATACAGATTTTTCTTTTAGAAATTGAATTGTGAGCTTTGATAGGGACTGTAATAGGGAATATTAATTATTGATGTTTTAGGATGTACCAATAATTAATATTCATAAATAGGCGTAACCCGCTTTCGCTAGTTCCGCCTATTTATACCTATAATTACCTATTGCTTTACACATGACCTAAAAGGGACTCAAAGTACAAGTTACAACAATAACACTGCTCACTGTATTATAAATAATATTTATTATTTATTAATAATACAGTACAACACTAACACCGACCCTAGCTACACTACACAATCCCGTATACGTCCACCCACACAGCTAAATAAATGCTACACACACTCACACAGAAACTCAAATCATAGATTGAAGCCCACCGTTACCTACACTAATCTGTCCCTGGACAGAAAAGGGTTAAATCACAATACACTGAGCAGTAGGGGGTTTGATGTAATTTGGGGAGTATGGCAAGGAAAGGGTTAACTTGGTGGTATAATGGCTGGGATAGGATAGTGGCAGGATATTGGTGGTTCAGGGGTATGGACAGGATAGTTGTAGGGCAGCAGGGATACAGGGAAATATGTCAGGGGTGGCAGCAAGGCAGGGGTTAAATGTCATGGCAGGGGTATAGGGGTTATGGCAGGGTACAGGGGTTAATGCAGGGCAGGGCACCAGGGGGTTAATGGCAGGGCGGTATTGTAGGGGTTACATTGGTGGTTCAGGGGGTTAATACTCAGCCAGCTCCAGGGTCTGCTCGTTCCTAGGGGGGTTGCTCGTCGCCCAGGGGTTAATTCCCGCTTGGTTGCTCGTTATATAGGGGTTGACTCCCGCTTGGTCTGTTGCTCGTTGTCTTCTGGGGATGATTCTGGTAGGGCTGCGCGGCTCAATCTGAAGAGCGCAGCGCGATCGGGTTATTTAAACCCCGTCGCGCTTGCTCCCGTGCTCCCGCGCTGCCGGCGAGCGCGCTTGCACGCTCACGCCAGCAGCTGTGCACTCCGGGGGCCGGCACACTGATATGATGTCAGCGCGCCGGACCCGAGCACACAGGAATTCACAGGCGGAGGATCTCTTTGATCCTCTGCCTGTGAACTGCCCTCCTATCTCCGGCGCTGTAATTACAGTGCTGGAGGAGGGAGGGGAGCAGAGACAGGGAAACTGTTTGTTTCCCTGTCATGTTAATCACCCCCAACAGCGCTTTGGGTGTTTTAACAAAAGGGACAGAGGATCTTATCGATCCTCTGTCCTTTTGAAATGCCTGAGACTGGACTAATAGTCCAGTCATCAGGTCGCCATCTGCAAGCGCATTAGTATGCGCTTGCAGGGGTTAACAAGGGGGCACCTGGATATGGGGACATTTATATACATATAGATATATGTATATACTTCTGGGGCATATATACATATATCTATATGTACTGGGCACACATTATTTGGAATGGGGCCTATTATGTGGGGCAGAACAGTGGGGGAGACAACATGTGATTGGGGCCACACTGTGAGGCCAGATATAAGGCCCACAGACCCATATTATATATATATATATATATACATGCCTAATTAAAGGGCATGCATGTGTGTATATATATATATATATATATATATATATATATATATATATTTTCTGGGCCAACACTTCCTTCTACAGGGACACAAGGACTGATGTGAGTGACAACAATCTCTATAAAGTGCTGTGAAATATGTAAGTACTATATACAGTAAATAAACGAATGTGATGAAATTCCTCAGTTTACTTTGTGGATGACTATGAATTGGGAATGGCTTCTTGAAAGTGGGCAACTTTGTCCTTTTAGAATTAGCAGTATATTGATAAGTAAGATGTTCAGGGACAGAAAAAATCTGCTGCATTAAATCCACAGTATCAATATTTATTTTTGAAATTTAAGATTGAGACAGCCACTGTAATTCTGACAAGTTGAGTTAAAGGGGTTGTCCGGGTTCAGAGCTGAAAAGGCATTTTCAGGAGATTCGGTGACGTACCCGCCTCTCCTTAGGGCTACCATGCAGAGGCTTCAGGTATCATGTGAGGGGGGCGTGATTGAGGCTGCCTGTTCATGCAGGATGGTGACGAAGCGCATAGTTTCCACCTATTCTTGGTGACATGCCCCATCTTTAATTTGGGCAGAAATTGGAAAATGGGCAGCGTCACTTCCTGTGATTCGACGTGCGTTACCTGCCACATGCGATGAGACCAGAAGCCCCCTGCTGACCTATCCTGGCCAACGGAGGGGTTTTTAAAGCGCCAAACATGGTGGGCTCATTTGAACAGCCAGACTGGATCATGGTGTTCCCTGTTGGTTGAGCCATGGTTCAAACACCACCGAGTGAACCACCTTCTCATCCGATGGGATAGTAGACTATTTTGAATAATATATGCAGCCTATTTCTTTTATAATCTGTATAACCACCTAAATATATACACTGCTCAAAAAATAAAGCGAACACTAAAATACCACATCCTAGATCTCAATGAATGAAATATTCCAGTTGCAAATCTTTATTCATTACATAGTGGAATGCATTGAGAACAGTAAAACATAAAAATAATCAATGTAAATCAAAATTAATATCTCCTATCACTGCAGGTGCAAATCTGTGGAAAAATCTTCCATGTGGGCCTGTCCATGCCCCATCTGATGCCATATTTGAGACCATGGGCTGCTTCAGTGCTTCTACTGGGAATGTAGTGCAATAAATGGCACATACTGTAATATGAGGTAGTACCTGTACTATGTATACACGTTCTATATTAGATATATTATACAGCTACTGTTGTCAATATGTTCTCACCTATAGTGGCTCACGTGAACTCTGTTACTATCTAGTTAATTGCCAAGGGTGCTGACCTTTCAAGATATATTATGACCAAACATAATTTTTATTAGATATGTATTGTAAGTGTAACCATTTACCTGCTAATCAATATATCTTTGCACCATGTTAGTCAGTAAATAGAAGATATAAAAATGAGATTGCTTAGTAGCTGAGACCTTTTTATGGCTACAGTAACTGAAAAGATGATGACAAAATTACAAGCTTTCGAGACTTCTTGGGTCTGATCCTCAGACAGTTGTAGCAGTAAATTGTTGTAGCAGTTACAGATAGTGTGAAAGTTTATTGTCCTCTGGTGAAAAGCTTAGGACAAGAATGAACTCTCATCACCCCACAATAAAAGAATAAAGGAAAGATTTTTATGTACTGAAACACTTTTGCAGCCATGACCACATCACAGACATAAAAGTCTTGATATTCAAAGGGAATTTCAAATCTAAGGAGGACAGTATAGTCTGGGAATATAAACTCATGATGACTTTTGGCACACTCAGATTAGGAGTGAATGTGTCACGTGAATTTATGTCCTTCAACATCCCTTAAGAAATTTACCTGTCAGACCTCCTGGGTTGTTCTAATGATTCTATCACTAGGCAATAAAAATGTCACACTCTATCTATAACGGCTAGAACAATTTACACCTACACACAGTGATCTGCTTTACATCACTTGTCTCATCTACCCCAATATTCCTATGTACTGTTGTGTGTAAATATGTGAATCTTCAGACACTTTGTCCGAGGAAGGGACCTGAGTAGTCTCGAAAGCCCTCAATTTTGTCATCATTTTTTCAGTTATCCATTAAAGAGTATCAACCAATCTCATTTTTATATTTTCTATCTGCTAATCAGTAATTTCTGGTTTAAAGGGAACCTGTCATCTCCGAAACACCCCCTGAACTAGAGTAAGTGGTGTATAGTGTAAATGATGCTGAATCCGAATATGTAAGTTTTATCTTCATACTCGCTTCCATTCCGACGCTGTGCTCCCACAAACCAGCAGTAAAATGCATTGAGAGGACTCTTCTTTGAGTCCTCTCCATTATATAAGTGAGAAATGGAGTCCACTGAGTGCATTTTACTGCAGGTTTGTGGGAGCACAGCGTCAGAATGGAAGTGAGTATGAAGATAAAAATTACATATTCGGATTCAGCATCACTTACACTATACACCGCTTACTCTAGTTCAGGGGGTGTTTTGGAGATGACAGGTTCCCTTTAACAAGAGTGATTATGAGTTTTAAAGTCTTGTATGCTAAAAGGTGTGATACAGTTGCATGTCTGAAGTCTATGACTACACTCTGGGGTGGAGTTAAATTCACCTGGCATAGAGACACATTTCAGTCACCTATTAGATGCCCCTGCCTCAAGTCACTATTATAGTAATTTAACTCTTTCTGCAGCCCATTTCAGGTTGCCACCCTAATAAGGGTGCATGAGAGTTGCCAAACTAATTTGGTCACTGATACCATACCATAACATTTGGCATTGCTTCAGGGACTAGGATGTTTCTGCAGTATTGTCTGTGTAAAGGCCATAGTAATCAGTGCATCTGCTATAACTAATAGTCCCTGATGATCTAGCAGATTACCGGGAAAGAAGCGTTCTTTCCCAACAATCTACTGATCGCTTACAGAGGAGACTGCTTCCATCTTCTTCATCGCTTTTCCCCATACTATCTTGTTGTTTCCCGGCAGCAGATCGTGTTTACACAGCACGATCTGCCACTGGGAAACAATGATCTTTGTGCTGCTCAAAAATACAATTACTTTTATTTTGTTTTACCCCCCCCCATCCCCTCTTTTTGTGTGAGCTAGTCACAGGAACAACTCAGTAAATGATGTCTACTTAGTCACTTCAAGATATCAGCAATGTGGCTTTGTTCTATTATTATTGTTGTTCGCTGACGTTCATGTAAGTTCCTACTTTATTAATTCTGTGATTATTTCATGTGACTTCTATTACAAAGCTCTTATGAAAAGGGAGTTATGCGTAACTCACTATTTGATGTCACCAATGATATATGTTTGTAAAACTCAATAAAAACAGATTTGATTAAAAAAAAAAATACAATTACCCAATGAACGTTTTGCTTGTTCATCGGCGGATCAGCAGTGCATTTACACCACTAGTTCATCGCTAACCAGCGTTACTAGTAATGCTGGTTAGTGATGATCTGTTCAATTGTCGGCCCTTAAGTACTCCTATGGTGAGCCATGAAAGAGGGGGTCTAGAGACTTATGTCACTCCTGAACTACTGGGTGGGGACCAGTGGTCTAAAGTATGCAAAATTGTGTCCCCACTCACTGATGGAGCTGACTAAGGGCATCTTTACTTTTGTGCATGAAAGCGTTAATTTAAAATGGATGTACAAATTTTTTAATTTTTTTTATGGTTTGCAAAATTTTTGGTCACGTATTGTATCCATTTTTCTGTAAATTGACTATTTATTTTTTGTCTATTTGTTTTTTTTTATTTGTTAAGATTAACCCCTTTTTTGCTGTTTTTAGTGGGTTGCTGAAATGCAGAGCAACTATAGAACATGTTTTTCAAACTCAACTCATTGATTTCGACAGATCTCTTGGAACATATTATGTATTGAAAAAGAAACACAGTGGGAGAGATATTCTAAGATTGGCATTACAAACGCCAGTCTTGGTATAAAGTTTCCAGTTAGTCTGTGCACATGACTTTCAAATCTACACCATCTATGAGCTGGCATAGAGTTTCTTGCATAAATAATAGTAAGTAAGTAGACTGCAGGAGGCCATGCAAAGTCCTGCACACTTCTCTCATCACTTTTTAAAAGTGACAAGACAATTGAAAATTAATACAGATATTTAAATCTTGGAAAACCCTTTTAACTGATTAACTGACTTTTTTTTCAATTTTCAGGTAGTGTATTTTACTTTAATCATAAAAGAAAAGGATTTAAAAAAAAAATTATATTTTTATATATATATATATATATATATATATATATATATATATATATATATATATCGAGTCCTCTCAGGGGGTTGCCATCACACACTTCTTTACAACACGGAATTTTCAAGCCCACACAACTTTATTTTCACACTTTTTTTGCTCCAGCATGAAACAAAACCATCAAAATAACGCCTGCCCGGCTAGGCTCTGACTAACACAGTAGTTCAGCTAACTTGCCTAAATACAAACGCTGTTCACACACAGCTTTTAAGTACGGCTTCCTCAGCCGTTCAGTCCAGCAGCCTCTTGGCTGTGACTCCAACCGTACCTTTGGGGGGAGATGATCCAACAGTCCTCCCGACTCTGACCGTGTGACCCTCTTCTCCTAGGGTCACTGGGCCCCCCAAACTTCCAGGCTACACTGAGCCTTGCGGCCCATCAGCCCTCGTGGCTGAGGCCACACAGAGCATCCACAGGCTCCAACCTCTCAGGCCTCCTTAGCCTTTCTCTCTCCCAGGCTTCCTCAGCCTTGTGGCCCCCCAGCCCTTCTGGCTGGGACCACACGGGCCCTCTCCAGGTCTGTTACCTGGGGCCCTCTCTCTCTCTAACACACAGTGCAGGTTAACTTATCCCTGCCTGATTAATCCAGCTGGCCTCACCTGGGGCCAGGGAAAACCTGTGACGGATTAGAGTGTGTGGACTGGAAGACTCCCACATCCAACCTGTCTCCCAGTCCAAGAAATCCAGCCCAAGCAACATTAAACAAAAACCAGCTCCAGCAACTATGCTTGCTGAAGCTATACCACTTCTGGATTTCAGTTCTCACCTGGCTAAACTGACAAACCAGACGAGATACACGCCCTACACCTCACATTACTACACACTGAATCAAGGCTTCATTACATACTTTGTGTGCATTTAATACCGGAGCAAAGGTCTCATAAATGTCATAGCTACTATTTTACTGCCTCACATGACTCTTTATCTTGCAGTATAAAATAATAAAATTCAGTGCTATATTGTTAGCGCTGCTATATATGGGTTTATTTCATCCCTTTATTATTCCTTCTCATCTTATTTTCCCTTCTTCTGTATACTGTATGTGAATTATGTGTGTGCTTTTATACTTGAGTCATTGTGAATTAACAGATTCAAAAGAACATTAAACACTTGACTAAACGTAACTGTTGGTGAAAGTGAGATTTGTGACCACAAGCTGATCATAGGGGTTCATTGTACAATAGATATTTCACCGGAGTGTATAGCTGAAGATGGTAGGGAGCTCTAAGATGGATCTAGAGATGGAGAATAGCAGCATAGCTACCACA
The DNA here is from genome assembly GCA_900303285.1 of Rhinella marina. NCBI lineage: Eukaryota > Metazoa > Chordata > Amphibia > Anura > Bufonidae > Rhinella > Rhinella marina. The sequence continues at coordinate 7,536 of ONZH01013313.1, forward strand.
AGGGCAATTTGCAAGGTTCACAATAGCTTATATTAGTACATATAAGAGTTCATTGCTATTTTCTTGCATTGTGATTCCCCGCAAACCCACCACCACCATCACCACCACCACCATGTTTGGAAAAGTAGCTCAAGAAAGTTTCAGTATCAGTAGCCTTATTGATACAGCCAAAACCAGGAGTAAAACGTACAAAGAGATAAGATTTGCACCATTTCTGTGTATTGGACCCGCACCTAGTTTTGGCTCACAATCACTGATCGGAGTCACTGACCAAACACTGAGGCTTAGTTCAGACAGTCAGTGTTTGATCAGTGATTTCCATCAGTGATTGTGAGCCAAAGCTAGAAATGGAGCCTACAGAGAAATAAGTCATAATGGAAAGATTTGCACCTGTTCTGTGGTTTTGATCCACACCTGGTTTTGGCTCACAATCATTGATGAAAAATCACGGGTCAAAAAACTGAAGTGTGCACTAGGCCTGTCTGTGTGAAAGCGGCCTAAGCCTCCACAGATGCATGACAGCCGATTTTGTAACTGCCGTTTTCAGAGCCAAATAAAGTCTTTGGGGCTATTCACTTGGCAGCTTTTTGTAACGGCTAGTGAATAGCGACCTTCAAAAAATAGGGCTTCCTATTTTTTGGCTGTTTTCATGGCCAGAAGAACGCCATTGAAATCAGTGGGCGAATTTTCAACGACCGGTTAGATAGGAGTGGACTCATTTAACAGCCATTATAAACAAGTACACTAAAAAAAAGTCTTTCAGGGGTTAAAATAAATAATACCTCATCAACTTGCACGTGTGGGGACACTCGCTCCTTACTAGAGGCAGCAGTACCTGATGCAAACACCATGATGATGTCACATAATCATGCTGGGAGCATCAGGTCCTGGTGCCTCCAGTGAGGAGCGAATATCCCCGTGCATGAAAGCGGATGGGCTATTTTTTTTTTTATTTGTTGGCACTAACGGGACTATGAAGACATATATACAGGGGGCACTATGGGAGCTATCATACATACTGGGGGGCACCACAGGGCCAAGATATGTCCAGGGGCCACTACAGAGCGCTATTATATATTCTGAAGGCACTTTGGGGGGCATAATATATACTGAGGGGAATGAGATTATAAAAAAAAAAAAAAAAAAAGATGAAATTGTTTAGTTTTTAATGCTCGTTTTTAACTCCCATTAGACCCGGATAAACAGCCAGAAGTAGGATGCACACTCAGATGCTAAATGAAAAATGTCATGAAAAACTTAGTATATCCATTTTTTAACAGCATCATGTATGTACAAATGTGAAAAACTGAGCGAAACCAATGGGGGAGTGTATGAAGACTGGTATTTCATATTCCACTCTTGATCTGCTTGGTGGCCTTGCAGTGGAAAGTCAATTCACCGTTGACTATGAGCTGCTTGCCGGGGGCTAAACCATACCCTCTTTTTGGAAAACTGGTGAGCATGCAAAAAGTCACACATTTTTACACAGAAAACTGGTGTATAATGGCTTATACAGTAAAGGCCTCTTTAGATGAGCAGAGGATCAGGGTGATTATTGGGAACGAACATTTGTTGGATCACTGTTTCCCATTATTTGGCCACGCTGTGGGTTCTTCCGGAGATCAAGGATCTTCTCTCCCAAAGTCCGGTAGTCCACCCGGATGTAGTAAATCTTCATTTGACTGCCTGGCTTTTGAGAGGAACATCCTGTTAAGTAGGGGTCTCTCTGAAGAGGTAGTTTCCACTTTGTTAGCCAGCTGTAAAAAAGTGATGTCTGAGATCTATTTGAGAGTCTGGAGAGCCTTCTGCAGATTTGCAAGTAGACCAATTGATGTTCTGGACTCTCCTGACATTCCCCTGATATTAGATTTCTTACAGGAGGGATGGAAAAAGAAGCTTAGACCTAGTACCTTAAAGTTCCAGATTTCTGCTTTGAGCGCTTAATTCAAGTTGGCTAGTCACCCTTGGGTTAAAAGATTCATTACTGCTGTTTCCAAAATGTCTCCTGTCTGTAGGTCTAGGGTTCCTCCATGGGATTTAAACCTAGTTCTTTCTTCTCTCATGGAGGGTCCTTTTGAACCTATAGAAGAGATTTCCATTAAGCTCTTGTCCTTGAAACTCGCTTTCCTTCTAGCCATCACCTCAGCCAGAATGGTTAGTGAGATCTCGGCCCTTTCCATTTACCCTCCTTATTTGGTGATTTCAGAAGACCGGGTTGTTTTTTCTCCGGATCCTTCTTTTTTCATATTTAAAGTTTTATTAGGTTTTGTATATGTTTTACCTTTGAAATGCGTACAAGCAATAAGAAATGCAACATGTGAACAAACACATCAATAACAGTGCGTTTTGTAACATCATAACAGGAAAGAGCCAAAAAGTGGCCAAATACGTCTAAACACGTAAATATGCTTGAGTAACAGTGTGGTCAAATATGAGGTAAAGCTAAGTCTGGAACACTAACTACAACTGTTCTGGGTGTATCCAAGCAGCTACTCAGTTTAGTTCAGGGGGGAAGAGGAAAAAAAAAAAAAAAAAAAGGAGGGGGTGGGGGAGAAGGGTTGGAGCAAGACTAGGAAAAGTAGCAGCAGAGAGAGGTGTATATACAGGGAAGAGGTAAAGTACATATATGCAGTTGGAAGGAGAGGAAGAGGAGGCCCAACTAGGCCCTCGGAGAGCGACTGCGACGGTAGTAAATTACAAATACAGGCGCTTTCAAAGCGCTCTATAGGCTCCAGAGCTCTGAAACTCCTCCCATGGTTCCCAGACCTTCAGAAAGAATGTATAGTTCTTGGGGGCAATGGCAATAAGTTCTTCCATTCTTTGA
>ONZH01013314.1:0-37640 GCA_900303285.1 Rhinella marina
GGGAGGGTAGGTTTCCATAACAACCAGGTAATTATCAGCAGCTGAAGATCTCATCCATTTCTATTTACTGACTGTTAGTATTCCGGTTACCATAAATATAACTTATGTTTTTTTCTATTACTACAGTTAAGTAGTAATAAAAGATGTTTTCCTCCACTGCTGCCCATTGCGTGGCTTCATAAATAAGCGACCATTCAGTACTAATAAAAGATGTTTTTTTCCACTGCTACCCATTGCGGGTCCCCATAAATTCCCAAGTCATCAACCTGTAATTCATGCCACTCTGACCCCCGCCCCAGATCTCACGAAACCACGCTCCGACTCTGTCAGGCCACGCCCCCTCCCACTCCGCAGCCAACGGGGATTGAAAAAAATGAAGGTAAAAATCAACTTCTGTCAGCTGCAGGGGTGGGAAGGAAGTTGGATTTCTTTCTGCAACAACATACAGAAACATTAAATGAAATAGATTAAATATACCCATGCAAAGCAATGTTTTCTTCCACTGTTACCCATGGCGTGTCCTCATAAATTACCATGGCATCGACCTGTAATTCTGGCCACCATCAAAAGAAGGACTTAAAACCCCGCCCCAGGTCTTGCAACGTCACGCCCCCGACTCAGTCAGGCCATGACCCCTCCCACTCCGCAGCCAATGGAGATTGAACAATTGAAGGTAAAAATCAACATCTGTCAGCTGCAGGGATGGGAGGGAGGATGACTTTCTCTCTGCAACGACACACAGAAACATTAAATGAAATAGATGAAATATACCCAGGCGAAGCCGGGTCCTTCTGCTAGTATATATATATATATATATATATATATATACACACAACGCACAACTACCTCTAGCAAAATATTTATATACAGCAGGAGTAACCCTAATATATGTATATATATATATATATATATATATATATATATATACAGTGCCTTGCCCCCTGGAACTTTTCAACCTTTTGCCACATTTCAGGCTTCAAACAAAAAGATATAACATTTTAAATTTTTGGTGAAGAATCAACAACAAGTGGGTCACAATTGTGAAGTGGAACGAAATTTATTGGATCATTTAAACTTTTTTGTAATACTAAAACTGAAAAGTTTTAAATTATTTGCCCCCCTTGCATTAATACTTTTTTGCGCCAACTTTTGCTGCGATTACAGCTGCAAGTCGCTTGAGGTATGTCTCTCTCAGTTTTGCACGTGTAGAGACTGAAATTCTTGCCCATTCTTCCTTGCAAAACAGCTCGAGCTCTTTGAGGTTGGATGGAGAGCGTTTGTGAACAGCAGTTTTCAGCTCTTTCCACATATTCTCAATTGGATTCAGGTCTGGACTTGACTTGGCCATTCTAAGACCTGGATACCTTTATTTTTGAACCATTCCATTGTAGATTTTGCTTTATGTTTGGGATCATTGTCTTGTTGGAAGATAAATCTCCATCCTAGTCTCAGGTCTTTTGCAGACTCCAACAGGTTTTCATCCAGAATGGTCCTGTATTTGGCTCCATCCATCTTCCCATCAATTTTAACCATCTTCCCTGTCCCTGCTGATGAAAAGCAGGCCCAAACCATGATGCTGCCACCACCATGTCTGACAGTGGGGATAGTGTGTTCAGGGTGATGAGCTGTGTTGCTTTTACACCAAACATATCGTTTTGCATTGTTTCCAAAAAGTTTGATTTTGGTTTCATCTGAACAGAGCACCTTCTTCCACATGTTTAGTGTGTCTCCCAGGTGGCTTGTGGCAGACTTTTTATGGATATCTTTGAGAAATGGCTTTCTTCTTGCCACTCTTCCATAAAGGCCAGATTTCGACTGATTTCGACTCTTCCATAAAGGCCAGTGTTCAACTGATTGTTGTCCTATGGACAGACTCTCCCACCTCAGCTGTAGATCTCTGCAGTTCATCGAGAGTGACCATGGGCCTCTTGGCTGCATCTCTGATCAGTCTTCTCCTTGTTTGAGATGAAAGTTTAGAGGGACGGCCGGGTCTTGGTAGATTTGCAGTGGTCTGATACTCCTCCCATTTCAATATGATCGCTTGCACAGTGCTCTTTGGGATGTTTAAAGCTTGGGAAATTTTTTGGCATCCAAATCCGGCTTTAAACTTCTCCACAACAGTATCATGGACCTGCCTGGTGTGTTCCTTGGTCTTCATGATGCTCTCTGTGCTTTAAACAGAACCCTGAGACTATCACAGAGCAGGTGCATTTATACGGAGACTTGATTACACACAGGTGGATTCTATTTATCTTCATCAGTCATTTAGGACAACATTGGACCATTCTGAGATCCTCAATGAACTTCTGGAGTGACTTTTCTGAACTGAAAGTAAATGGGCCAGAATAATTTTGCACGCCCAACCTTTCAGTTTTATTATTACAAAAAAAGGTTTAAATGATCCAATAAATTTCTTTCCACTTCACAATTGTGACCCACTTGTTGATTCTTCACCAAAAATTTCAAATGTTATATCTTTTTGTTGGAAGCCTGAAATGTGGCAATATGTTGAAAAGTCCCAGGGGATTTTTTCGCAAGGCACTATATATATATATATATATATATATACAGTACAGACAAAAAGTTTGGACACACCTTCTCATTCAAAGAGTTTTCTGTATTTTCATGATTATGAAAATTGTAGATTCACACTGAAGGCATCAAAACTATGAATTAACACGTGGAATTATAGACTTAACAAAAAAGTGTAAATGAAAATATGTCTTATATTCTAGGTTCTTCAAAGTAGCCACCTTTTGCTTTGATTACTGCTTTGCACACTCTTGGCATTCTCTTGATAAGCGTCAAGAGGTAGTCACCTGAAATGGTTTTCACTTCATAGGTGTGCCCTGTCAGGTTTAATAAGTGGGATTTCTTGCCTTATAAATGGGGTTGGGGCCATGAGTTGTGTTGGACAGAAGTCAGGTGGATACACAGCTGATAGTCCTACTGAATAGACTGTTAGAATTTGTATTATGGCAAGAAAAAAGCAGCTAAGTAAAGAAAAACAAGTGGCCATCATTACTTTAAGAAATGAAAGTCAGTCAGTCCGAAAAATTGGGAAAACTTTGAAAGTGTCCCCAAGTGCAGTCGCAAAAACCATCAAGCGCTACAAAGAAACTGGTTCACATGAGGACCGCTCCAGGAAAGGAAGACCAAGAGTCACCTCTGCTGCGGAGGATAAGTTAATCCGAGTCACCAGCCTCAGAAATCGCAGGTTAACAGCAGCTCAGATTAGAGACCAGGTCAATGCCACACAGTTCTAGCAGCAGACACATCTCTACAACAACTGTTAAGAGGAGACTGTGTGCAGCAGGCCTTCATGGTAAAATAGCTGCTAGGAAACAACTGATAAGGACAGGCAACAAGCAGAAGAGACTTGTTTGGGCTAAAGAACACAAGGAATGGACATTTGAGATCTTTGGTTCCAACCACCGTGTCTTTGTGCGATGCAGAAAAGGTGAACAGATGGACTCTACATGCCTGGTTCCCACCGTGAAGCATGGAGGAGGAGGTGTGATGGTGTGGGGGTGCTTTGCTGGTGACACTGTTGAGGATTTATTCAAAATTGAAGACATACTGAACTAGCATGGCTACCACAGCATCTTGCAGCGGCATGCTATTCCATCCGGTTTTCGTTTAGTTGGACAATTATTTATTTATCAACAGGACAATGACCCCAAACACACCTCCAGGCTGTGTAAGGGCTATTTGACCAAGAAGGAGAGTGACGGGGTGCTACGCCGGATGACCTGGCCTCCACAGTCATCATAGAACCTACTAAGAATCCCACCATACACAAGTGGTGGAAAAAATGCCCAAACACAATATCTAAAACATGTCAAGTTTACACATGAACAATCCTTAATACCACATACAATAATTATGGGGATAGCCAAAAAGTGGGGTAACAATAGCCCCTACTACCATGTGAGACCCAAGGTACCCCACCCCACGATGAATGCTCTATATTATACATGTACCTAAAATTGCTAGATCATAGCTACACCTATGCCACTGCATGCCAAACGACAGGAGGTATATCAGTAAGGGTATAGCTGTAGGTCAGCAGTTACATGGTTAAACAACTCACCCAAGCACCACAGAACACCGATCTGTAATGGTGTATATGTATAAAGCACCCACAAATAACACAAAAGGATCATATGTCTTAGTATATACTTAATATAAATATTCCAAAACAACCATAAAATAGTAGATTCAAATAAACATGCCCTTATCAGTACATATATATATATATATATATATATATATATATATATATATATATCCTTTTTATGAAGTGTGGGTACAGGAGCTAAACTTCACTAAGGTAGTAATACCCCTAGATCAAACCATAGGATAGCCATACATGTTGTTAAGGCTCAACATGCCATAAAGTCCAAGCACAGCCCATCCTTAAAGTATCTATTGCTCCAAGTGCTTACCCATGTTGTATAGCAGCGCAAAACACTATGGGGGAGGTAGCCTTCTAGAAACCTCGACGCGCGTTTCACCTCAGCAGGGCTTCGTCAGACCTGAACCCAATCAAGATAGTTTGGGGTGAGCTGGACCGCAGAGTGAAGGCAAAAGGGCCAACAAGTGCTAAGCATCTCTGGGAACTCCTTCAAGACTGTTGGAATACCATTTCAGGTGACTACCTCTTGAAGCTCATCAAGAGAATGCCAAGAGTGTGCAAAGCAGTAATCAAAGCAAAAGGTGGCTACTTTGAAGAACTTAGAATATAAGACATATTTTCAGTTGTTTCACACTTTTTTCTTAAGTATATAATTCCACATGTGTTAATTCATAGTTTTGATGCCTTCAGTGTGAATCTACAATTTTCATAGTCATGAAAATACAGAAAACTCTTTGAATAATAAGGTGTGTCCAAACTTTTGGACTGAACTGTATATTATAACAATGTAACAATGGCAGCTTATCAGGCCAAATATAAATACGGAGGTGCAGGCCAATGAATTCGTCAACAAATCCAGGACAGTGTAAGCATTTAAAAAATGGCAGCTCTCTCACAAAAATGAGTGAAAAGAAAACCACTTTATTCACTCCTGTGGTCGCAACTAGGGATGAGCGAGCTTGTATTTCAAGTTTGGCGTACAAGGTTCAGGTTCTGTAAGAATTCTGTTATGGATTCTGCTACCACGGACCATAACTAAGGGTCCATTCAAACATCTGCATAATGGGTCCGCATCCGTTCCACAATTTTCAATGGGTCTGCAAACGACGCGGACAGCACACCATGTGCTGTCCGCATTCTCAATTCCGTTCCGCGGCCCCAGAAAAAAATAGAATATGTTCTATTCTTGTCCGCAGCCACAGACAAGAATAGGCATTTCTATAGAGCCGGCCATGTGCGGACCGCAAAACAGTTGCAGACGTGTAAATAGACCATTTTGGTCCTTGGTAGCAGAATCCATTACAGAATCCTTAGATAACCTAACCTTATGCGCCGAACTTGAAACACTAGTCGCAACGTTTCAGCTCATAGCTTGAAACAAGACTCTGTGAATGAGTTGAAAACATCGCAACCACAGGGGTGAATAAAGTGTTTGAGAGCGCGGACATTTTTTCTTTATATATATAGTCATCTATCAAAATGGTGTAAAGTAGAACCGGCTTAGTTGCCCATAGCAACCAATCAGATTTAACCTTTCATTTTCCACAGCTTCATTGGAAAATGAAAGGAGGAATCTGATTGGTTGCTGTTGGCAACTAAGCCTCTTCTACTTTACACCAGTTTTGATAAATCTCTCCCCCCTTCCCGTGTACTTTGATGAGTAAATAGAATTATGTGCCATCACTATACTAATCTGTGTGGGTGAAGTGACGGCTGTCCGGACTGCACACAATACCATACTCAGAAGAGAGCGCGCACACAATACTGTGTTCAGAAGAGAGTGCATGTAGTGAGAGCCAGGGCCATACATAGAAATCATTGGGCCCCATAGCAAGAATCTGAATGGACTACCCAAACTCCGCCCATTACCCAACCCCTGGCCCATCCCACCACCTGCCCTGGCTCCTCCCCTGCCACACCCCCATTGTATTCCTACTGACCCAGAGAATGAAGGGCATAGGTCAGTTTTGTCGCAAAGGGAACACTGTAGGAACAAAACCCGTAAATCGGTGGAGGAATAATTTTTTTTTCCAATTCCACCCCATTTGGACTTTTTTCCCGCTTCCCACTACATTGTATGCCATATTAAAATACAACTTGTCCTGCAAAAAACAAGCCCTAATATGGATATCTAAACTGAAAAATAAAAAAAGTTATGGCTCAACGAAAAAACCTCCTGTATTCTAAGGGTTAAAGGTGTTATCTAACCCCCATTATGCCCCCCAAAATGCCCAGGCACCACATACACAATACTTATGCCTAGTGGTGGGATGCAGCCAATACCAGGCCGTGTAAGAAATGAGCCTCCTTAGCTTCACCCACGATTCTAGGAAGGCTTGTTCCCATAGTGGCCTGCTATTGACTGTGCCCCACGTTGCTGGATGCTTTTATCCACGTTATGGGGGGATGCAGTTGCGGCTGTGCGTGCATAAGCACTGCAATGCGGGTGCAGGGGAGTGATATAAATAAGGTGCCTGGCAGGGGCGTACTGCCTGGGCATTTTGGGGGGCATTAACTCCTTCCCAGCTGATGCTTAGTGGGCAGTTTGATACACTGTCCTGTGGGGAAGTGAAGGGGGTTACACTGTCCTGAGTCTTCTATGAGCCTACAGTGGCCCCCACCCTCAACCCCACAGAAACTCCTAATGCCTGCTGCTGCCCTCCCCAAGAATACCCATTATATAATCCAAGTCAGTTTTCCAACCGTTTTGCCTGGCTGGAGAGGTCCTCTTACTGTGTGCACTAGTCTGCTGCTGGTTGCAACTTCCAAGACTTGTGACCGGAGGTCCGGAGCGACGGGGCCTGGTGGGTGATTGAGGCAAGTGGCAGGCGGCCACACATGACAGGCGCATATATCTTCCAGCTGGGTGTGCGCCTGCTGCTTGCCAGCGATACACAGATGCAGTGCCTGGGTCCTGGGAGCGCACAGCTGCCCTGCTGCTGGGATCACGAAAAAGGTCAGGTCAGGGCGGGGGGGGGGGTCGTGGAATGGTCACTGATATCTGCAATTCTTACCACGGTCCTCACCTGTATAAAACTTACAGCAGGGCCCGCCGGCTTGTGTGCAGACAATGTAAGGAGCGGGGCCTTCAGTGCGCTCTGGGCCGCCCTGTGCCGCGGGCCCCATAGCAGTGGTGCGGTCTGCCTATATTGGCGGTACGCCACTGGTGAGAGCTGTCAGTAATGAGATCTATATCCTGCTTATAACACCATGATTCTGACTATAGATATGTGCACTAACGTTATCAGAAGAAATATCTATTGTGTCTACAAATAATGGACTTTCTACAGAAGGGAAAGTGAGAACTAGATCTGCTGATTACAGGCTGTAGTATACTGTAAGACTCACCATGTTGTGGATTGGGATGACATCTCACTACCAAATTACTTGCAAGCTTGCTTATACTGTGTGTTAGAAGCTGCTAGCTGTGCTATGTAACAGGATGTGGGGGCGGGGCTCTGTGCTAGTGCACGTGAAATCACGCCCACAGAGCTTCTCAGGAGAAGACAGCAGACTGCAAAACTCATATCAGAGCATTTCTGAATGCATGTGAAACAAAGCTGATACCAGTAAACTAACAAGTGCAATTTTATTATGTGCTGCATTACGGTAAGATATGGGGTTATTGATTTTTAGTGCACAAAGGTGTCCATAGCCTTTAAATGATTAAAAAGATTTATATGTAAATTGTATTTACATGCCTTTCTAAATAAATGCAGAGTTGTTCCATCTGCTGTGTATAGTCATATAGAGTTTAGCATGTGGCTACCACAGGGATACAAAAATAGATGAACATCTCCATGTTCTCATCCCCAAATGATAATAATAATAATAACAACAACAATAACATGGATGTTAAATAATAGAATTCACATATGACGTATAATCAAATCACATCTTTTAAAATTACACTTAAGCTTTGCAATATTCAGCTGCTGCATTAACAGATATCAGCTGCAGATCTATAGAATCAATGGTTATGTCAACAAGTGTCCATTTATCTTCAGAATTTTAATCTTCACTATTGCAGGGATCATTTACTTCAACCACTGCAGCAAAATCACTTGGCCTTGAGCAACAGCAGTAGACTGAATGTATATGCCCTTATGTGCACATGCTCTTATATGCTGTTTTATAAATAATATACCGTAGATAGGAAACAGCCACACGTCCATGAGGTCCCTATATGATTTTAAAAATACATAAGAGGTTCTCCATCAATTGATATGTAAATGTTTAAATATAGTTAGTTCACTGCTTTGCTGTGAGTTACCGGACGTGGAGCAATGTCAGTAAAAAGTGTATGTGTTATATGGAGCACTAAACCTAGAAATGATATATACAAGTGAAATGGAGATGAACTTGTCCGCCCTGCTTGTCATTCTACATGATTTGCTGTTGTTTTCTGAAGTGAACAGTTTTGTAGAAATCCAATAGAGAACACAGGCTAATGTTCTCCTGATTAGGGATGAGCATACCCGAACTCATACCCTGGCTTCATTGAAAAAGTCCGGATTTGGGTGATTTTATTATTTTCCATTATAACATGGTTATATGAGACTGCAAAACAATATACGGTAGCCTTTTAGGGGTTAAAAAAACAACTCACCTCATCCACTTGATCGTGCTGCAGTAGCTTCTTCTATCTTCACTAAACAAGACCTGCAAAAGGACCTGTGATGTGCGCGATGACGTCACCACGTGGGAGAGCGCGGTGATGTCATCGCGCACATCGCAGGTCTTTTGTCTTTTGGTCTAAGTTGCCATATTGTTTTGCATTCTGTCTTAAGAATTCTATTATTTTCTGATATAACCATGTTATAACAGAAAATTAAAAAATGAAGTTCGGGTCCCCATTGACTTCAATGGGGTTTGGGTCAAGTTCAGGTCCCAAACCCTAACCTTGATCTAAGGTTTGGCTGAACCCGGTGAAGCCGAAACTTCCACAGGTTCGCTCATCCCTACTCCTGATCACTTTTCAGACAGAAGATAGAGAGTTGAGACTCAGTTGCGGGGTCGGGCATAGGGTTTCTGGTCTATTCAAGACAGAACAGTGAGGAGGCTCCTTATGCAGCCAGTTATCTTACAGACAGAGGAAATGGCTGATCTTCTGGGACACATAGAGGAAAATTGTCTGGTTTTAATAGTTTTGATTACAACGTGAGACAAAATTGGAGAAAAGTTATGGAGTAATTTTTTGGAGAAATTGATTTTTTATGCTTTGGGTATTTTCGACTTAGTATTTCAGTGAAATGTGTCAGCATGAAATACGGCGAAATATATAGGCGGCATGTTATAGAGCTGGAGGAGCTGAGAAGCTTGATATACGCTATAGTTCTATTGGAAAGGATTCTATAAAACGTGTAACATATTTATTTAAACCTCTATTCTTACTATACTTAGGAGTCATGTGGTGGTCATCACTGATTCACAGCTAACTCTACATGACTTACACAGATAGCTGACAATCAGTAAGTAGGACAACCCCATGGCTTCTAAAATAAAAAGAGCAGAAATTTAAATACACAAATTATAAGTTATACTGAATCCTTTCTCTGAGGGTTCATTCACACGAATGTATATTTGCAGGCCCGCATTACTGCGGACCCACAAATATACGGGGGTCGCCCGTCGTGTGTTCCGCAGCGCTCGGAACACATGCCGTACGGCCCCATTGAAAATGCCTATACTTGTCCATGCACATGGACAAGTATAGGACATGCTTCAAAAGAGCCGCGGCACGGAGCTAGCTCCGGGCAGCGGCTCCCGGCCCCATAGAGGTGAATGGTGCCGCATCTATTCCCGCAATTTTGCGGATAGATATGGCCCCATTCACACGGTCGTGTGAATGGGGCCTTAGTCTACTTTCACACTAGCATTTTCCCTTTCTGCTACTGAGATCCATTATCCCTTTCTGCTATTGAGATGCTATAGGATCTCAGTATCGGAGGAAAACACTTCAGTTTGTCCCCATTCATTGTCAATGGGGACAAAAATGAACTGAACAAAATGGAGTGCATCAGAATGCATTCCATTCCGTTTGGTTGCGTACGCAAGACAGATCTGTCATGACTCACAATGTAAGTCAATGGGGATGGATGCGTTTATTCGGACATAATAGAAGACGGATCTGTTCCCCATCGACTTTCAGTGGTGTTCATGATGGAAGCCATCTTGGCTATGTTAAAGATAATACAACCAGATCCATTCGTAACGGATGCAGATGGTTGTATTATCAGTAATGGAAGCGTTTTTGCTGATCCATGACAAACCCAGCAAAAATGTTAGTATGAAAGTAGCCTTAAAACTATATATCAATCTTCTCAGCTCCTACTGCTCTATAACATGCTGCCTGTACACTGCATTGCATTTTCACAGTGACAAGTTCTCTTTAAGTTCATAAACATTTTTACTCTATAGCGGTCATGATTTATTAACATAGATATATAGAAGATGTAATATGTGTAGTACTTTATGTTTAGCCAACACAAAACAATCTGCAAATGTACCTCAAAGTGTATGCAGTTCAGTATACATTTTGCACGTGGCAGTAAAACCTCCCCTCTCTGTCCCATGCAAATTTAAAATGCGGATCTATATACCGGAATGAAGAGCACTATGAGGCCATCCTGGTGGGCAATTTTTTCATCACACCCATAGGAAGTCGAACTGCCCTTATCAAAGTTTGGAGAGACACGCAGTTCATGACTATACATTAGGGGAATTTTTGCTTTCAAATTGTCACCTGCTAGAACGAACCGGAGGGAGTAATCCATTGACACTTTTCACAAATTAGTTTAGGCACTCTGGAAGGAGGTTGGAAAAATCCAGAAATTATGGGGCATTAAAAAATACCTCTGCAACCCCTCCCTCAGTCACTAAATTATTTGAAGGAAGTGGATACTAACTCGTGAAGTGCTAGAAGGTCTTTAGATAAGTTATTTCATGTGATTTGTCTAATGACCAAAAGATAGTTATGACAACATTGGCTGCAGCCTTCCAAGCCTACACTTCAGATGACTGAAGATAAACCAACTCCATATAGATCCTGTTGAAATTGAGCAAATTTTTGAAAACGGAGGTAATACATATTTTTCTTACACAGCAGAAATAGAAGGATTAAAGAGTCCTTCGGTCTCACAGAATGGCATCTGAGGGGTAGCTTGGGACAGCTCATGTCTACCTATATGGGGAGGCGGGCAGAAAAAAAAACAATATATTCAAAGTGACATTGTTGCTTTAAGTGTTCCTGCTACTAAAATTTTATTTCAATAAAATGTTCAGTGTGATTTAAAAACACCCTTTGTTCGCACGCTATGGTTTTATGTTTGAGGTTCTGCGAGCTTATAATTTAATTGAATATGGATAAAAGATATAATACAAAGTTGGACCTTTATACTTGCATTATACAAGAACCACAAAAGAATGCATTATTCATATTTCCATCCATTTTGAAAAGAGCAAAGAAACTAAAGTCACATTTAGAACCTTTATTTTCAAAGATCAGTTTTGATTTAGAAAGGAAGGGCTGCAAGTTCTCCAGATGTGAAGGGGTTAGCATTTTGCCTGGGATATTATATTTGCTTTAGAAGCATTGGGGCACGACATTTAATTGTGCTGTTTTTGCTTTTTGTTTTTTTTATAAACAACAGTTTAGTCAATGTAGATATGAATGTATAATAGTTCACAACAATTGACTTCCCTAGGGGATAATATATTAGCTTAATTTACATGCTTGTAACATTAACCTTGAATAGCAAATGAAGAAGCATTTCAGCACCATGGACAGCTATTAGAGCTATTGTATGGCTCAGCACAAATACAAGAATGTCCATCTTGAAAATGCAGCGTATAGGTGAAATGGTGGGTCTGCTAGCGTTTTTTTTGTAGCCACAGTAATGTGGCTCAGGTGCCAAGGTGCCTAGTGGTGGCTACTGCTAGACAGAATTTTATAATTTACCTGGAAAAAGGCTAGTTTCGCACTAGCGTTTGGAAGAACCAGCAAGCTATTCTGGCAGGGAGAGCCTACCTGGTCTCTCCGGATCCAGCGTTGACAGAAGCTACATGAATGCCTCCCTGCCCCATTAATGCCGAGTATCAGTCAGACAAATATGGCTGTGCTCAGTGGTATTTGTCTGGCGAATTCTAGATATATTTGACAGGTTGTGGCCAGATCTCTGCCAGTCCCTATTATAGTTAAAAGGGTTTCCAGGATGTTTTAACTGATGACCTATCCTCAGTCACCAGTATCTGACCTAGTACACCCCCGACGGTCAGCTGTTTTGAGAAGGCAACGGCGCTTCTGTGAGCACTGCTGCCTTCTTGCATCTTACCAAGCAAAGCACCATACATTGTATAGCGGTTGTGCTTGGTATGACATTCAGCTCCATTAACTTGAATGGGGCTGAGCTGCTTCTGGGCCACGTGCCACATGAATTTGTCATTACTTGGTCTAAAGAAAGCAGAGAGAAGGCCATGGCACTACTATGATCACCCCTGTCTTCTTGAACAACTGATTGGTGGGGGTCCTGGGTGTTGGAACCCCACAGATCAGATACTGAAGACCTATTCTGAGGTTAGGTCATCAGTATAAAAATCTGAGAAAACCCCTTTAATGGGGACAGACGGCATTCATGTAGCTTCTGGCAATGTCAGATTGAGAGACACCCAGCAGACTGTTCCCTGCCGTATCTCACAAATGCTAGTGTGAAACTAGCTTAACAGTACATGAGATTTGGAGCTCTATATCACAAGAGTAAAGGTCTGACCTGTACCCGGATATACATTCATTGACAAAAAAAAAAAGTAAAGCACTTAGATGCAGTTGATGGAATTGAATAAAACTTTATATGTGTGAATGCAATGATGATAAATGTAAGCAATTGCAATATTAAAGTGAAAGGATACTTTTTTTGGGAAACTGTAGGACTGAAAGGGGGCTCTAGTACCCTCTCTGGCCACCTATTGTCTGGATACAAGATGAGATATGGCTGAGCAGGGATGCTTACAGGCTGAGTAAGATATCCTGTGGTAAATTTTCCCACAGATGTTGGATCTGGGTCCATAGATCTTGCACACTCATAGGTTGCCAAAGCTGACATCCCAGATGGTCCCATAAATGCTTGATTGGCAATAAATATGGTGACTGGGCAGGCTAAGGAATTGTTGCCATCTGGCAGAGACATTCCTGGGAAGTACTTGCTGTTTGTGGCTGCAGATTGTCCTGCATATATCGCTGAGCTGCAAGTGTCCTCGTATCACTACTAGGGGTGAAAAATTGTTGTCCCCAGATCATCACACCAGCAGTTGGATCAGTGTGTTGCTCTACAGCAAAGGCAGGTTTGAAGCGCTCACAACGAGGCCTCTATACTTGAACCTGACTGTTGTCTGCTCCCAAACAAAACCTGGATTCATCATTAAAGATGATACATGCAGTCTGTAGAAGTCTAGGTTTCACGTTCGTGACACCACTACAAACAGGCAATAGTGGCTGGCTGTTAATGGCAGGACACGTAATGGGTGCTCCGACATCAAATTTCTTCTGCTAAGCACCTGGGAATAGTTGGGGCAGAGACAGGGGTGTACAAGGAATGTTTTTCCTATGTCTGGATGGTGGACAACAAAACTGTGGGAGCTGCTTGAAGCAAACAATCCTCTCTACTGGTGGTCTGTGTGGGCTGTTCTGAGCATTTTTGCCATGTGCATTCCCTCACATAACCACTGCTCTGAATACCTCCGAACAGCTAGGTCAGAAAAGCCTAGATGGTGACCATTCATCAAAACAACCATCCTGCATCTCTCAGCGCAATGAGGTGCCTTCTGTCAAAATACATATGTCAACTGGGCAAAATGTATTTGAGTGCATCATAGAGGCATGTCTTTTAGTCAATGATCTTTTATCAAGAGGTACTCTATCCAAAGTAACCTCTGAGAGCCTTTTCATAGGGATTTGGGGAAGCGTTTTTAGTGGTGAGCCAAGTTTTTTAAAAAATTCAATTTGGCCACTTAACCAAATTTCACAAAGAAATTTGTTTTGTGATGAATTACTTCATCACAAAGCACATTTCTTTGTGAATAGTGGGCGCAATGATGGGGATCAGCGATGGCATCTGAGATGACCATTGAGAGCTGTCAGGGGTTAATCTGCTAAAAAAAAAATGAAAAATACCTTATCCATTTGATCGCGAAGAGTCTGCCGTGGCCATCTTGATTGAAGATCCGTTGTGAAATCTTGCGCGGTGCATGATGTCATCATGTTGGCTGGCGTGACATCGTACGTAACCGCGCATGAGATTTCTTGTGGAATCTTCAATCAAGATGGCCGCGGTGGATGAAATGGATGAGGTATAATTTTTTGTTTTACTGCCATTTTGGGGAAAAATTAATTTGTTAGCATAAAGCACAAGGAAATTTGGCTTTGTGGCGAATCAAATTTTCTCTGAAATTTGTCTCAAAGTCCACTTTGTGAACTTCAATTCGTCCAACTCTAGGTACTTTTATGCCCTCCTGTAGAAATACCCATTGTCTAATCAGACCACTCCTGTAATAATTTACATATCTGCCTGAGACATAACTGCTGCCAAGTTTTATAGCAATTTCTATCTGGGTGTGTTATTCAATGATCTGTAAGCAATGGACAAACCCCCATGGTGGTGGCTGCAGCCAGCAAGAATGTTATCATTTAAAAGGAATCTGTCAGCGTTTTTCACCACACAAAACTACTGATAGCACTAGGTAGGAGCAAGAACAACCCCTTTTATAGGCTAGTTTCACACTACCGTTAAAATCTTCTGGCAAGATATTCTGGCAGAGGAACAGCCTACCGGAGTTCATCGTATCTGGCCCAGCGGTGATCCTGCCTGTTTCCAGCATTGGTGCCGGGATTTGGCTGGACATATACTGTACCACTGCAGGTCAATGAGCATACAAAAGTATGTATGCATATGTATACCAGCCTCGCGTATAAGACCCATTGGACCTGGTCAGCTTATGCACCACTAATATTTCCTGATGCATTCACCAAAAGTAAACTACAAACGCAGTATGAATAAGCTATTACTGTACCCTTGGAGTAATTCTGGCAGGCACACACTCTTCACTCCTGTTTCTTTTCATCAGAAGCCATTATGTGTGACAGATGTGGCACAGCATGAGGGCATATGGATGTTTTTATTCATCTCCATGCTATAGATTTTAGGCCTGTCAATAGCGTTATCATGTGGGTGTTTCATTAATGTAATGACAGACATTTTTCTAGTCTTTCTAGCGTGACATAAGCTGCAGCCTAATGGTCAACTTGTCAAAAATCCATCTACAATACAATCATATTTACTATTGCCCCAATGAGCACATGTTAATTACATATTCAATAGTACTCACATCTTGAAATGACATGATATATCTTTATTGGGGGCAAACATTGATTCTTTTCATTGTGTCTAAATTAAGGATTAAGGAGAGTTTCAATTACTAAACTTGGAAGTACAGCAAAAGAAAAGTACATTAACTCAAAGAAATATTAGCATATAGATGAAAGGAAGCGAAAATGCATTCCTAATGCAATGATGTATTGACCATAATGGCCGAAACTGTTGGGAATGAAAAGCAAATAAGCACCGGAGAACTAAGAATACTTACAGATAACATTTTGTGTTATTATAGAGTCATGGTCTTCCGCATTTTGTGTTCCTAATTGTTTACACAAATTTTGAGTTGCCTTCTATTCATACACCATCTGTTGTAGGAATATTAGATTAAATAGTGCAATTTACTTTTGAAAGAAAATAATACAAGAAGGCATACTAAAAATGTTAAACTGCATAACACAAAAACATGTTTTGTGCAGGAATAATTGTGCTTAAAATAAGTAGCGAGAATCATTTGTGGATGACTGTATAAGAACATTAACCTCTGCTGGGTTTCATCAAAACAGGACATAGACTATATCCTTTCACATAGGCCTCTGATTCAGTTAACTAGGGGCACAAGATGGTTGACAATAATGCACTGAATTAGTGTTAATTGGTTGCTTTCAAAATGGATTACATTCAATGGACTGACCCACTAGATTACCAAAGCAGGACCTGGTTCTGATAAAATATTGGTCCTACTGTAGAATAAGGTCAAAAACGTCCATTAGAACTCAATGACATCAGTCACTTGTCCCCAGGATCTATTTTTCATTTGTTAAATTAAAAATGACCTATTTGATTCTGTGTAAGATGTTCTTTTTGTGAAATGATAACTGCAAAGTTTACAAAGCAATTAAAAATACTAAAACTTAATTCTATATATGACTTTGGCGATACCACATCTGTATAGTTTTTCTTGTTTTTTCTTTTTTCATCACTATATTCTGACCCCTATAACTTTTTTAATTGTTATGTACAACAGTTGTTTAATTTTACTGAAAAAAACAGATCACAGACATAACATCACAGTTTTTGCTCTATGGCAAGATGCATTATTATCGTGAAAAATGATTTCATCATCCCCAAACATCCTTCGAATAGATGGGATAAGAAAAGTGTCCAAAATGTCAATGTAAACCTGTGCATTTATTGAAGATGTAATGACAGCCATCTGCCCAGTGCTTTTACCTGACATGCAGCCCCATATCATCAATGGCTGTGGAAATTTGCATGTTTTCTTCAGACAGTCGTCTGCATAAATTTCTTTGGAATGGCACCAAACAAAAGTTCCAGCATCATCACCTTGCCCAATGCAGATTCGAGATTCATTACTGAATATGACTGTCATCCAGTCATCCACAGTCCACGATTGCCTTTCCTTAGCCCATTGTAACCTTGTTTTTTTTTCTGTTTAGGTGTTAGTGATGGGTTTCTTTTAGCTTTTCTGTATGTAAATCCCATTTCCTTTAGGCGGTTTCTTACAGTTCGGTCACAGACGTTGACTCCAGTTTCCTCCCATTTGTTCCTCATTTGTTTTGTTGTACATTTTCTGTTTTCAAGGCATATTGCTTTAAGTTTTCTGTCTTGACGCTTTGATGTCTTCCTTGGTCTACCAGTATGCTTGCCTTTAATCACCTTCTCATGTTGTTTGTACTTGGTCCAGGTTTTAGACACAGCTGACTGTGAACAACCATCTTGTGCAACACTGTGTGATGATTTACCCTCTTTAAGGAGTTTGATAATTCTCTCCTTTTTTTCATTTGACATCTCTGGTGTTGGAACCATGATTCATGTCAGTCCACTTGTTGCAACAGCTCACCAAGGTATGATCACTCCTTTTTACCTGGATACTAACGAGCAGATTTAATCTGATGCAGGTGTTATTGTTTGTAATGAAAATTTGCAGGGTGATTCCATAATTTTTTCCTCAGAATTGAGGGATTCCATAATTTATTCCCTGTGCTTGTTCTAAAAATGTAACTGTTACTGGCTACCACAAATATTTTTCTTGATTTCTTTTAGTATTTCTTAAAGCCAGAAAGTTGCCATTTGAAATGCCTTTAGTTTTTTGTCATGTCTGTGATTTTTTTTTTTCCAACAAAATTAAACAACTTAAGGACCATCCTCAGAGACTGGTGATTTCATAATTTTTGCCAGGGGTTGTATACAGAGCTGTGTAAGGGATAATTTTTCTGGGGGTGATCTGTATTTTTCATTGATGTCCTTTTCATGTGTGCATAACTTTTTTAGCACTTTTTATTCATTTTTTTGGGAGGTGAAGTGACCAAAAAACATTGTGAATGGCATGAAAATGCGTAGCCACATATATTAGGCTAGAAACTGATGTACTGTATTCAATCACAACAATTCAATAGAACAATGAAAGAGAAATAAGGAACAAAATCCTGTTTGAGAGTACATTGATCAACAGCAACTAGACCGACCACTTTTTATGTCTATTCCTACATATTGGATGACTTGGTCATGCAGAAGAATTTAGACAAATCAGCTTTCCTCTCAGGCAGGTCCCATGTACAAGACACACACAGCTACCATATGATTCATTTCCCTCATTCACTTTAGACTGTAACCTCTAATGAGTAGGATCCAATGTCCTTTCTCTTCATGGTTTACCACAGTATTTATCAAGTTTTCATTACACTGTTTGTCATTTTTCATTTCCAAGTGCAATGTTTCTGACCGTATAATAATAATAATAAATAAATACTATAATAAATAAAATTCTGTAGAATTAATAGAGGTGAAAGTCTAAAGGTCTAGTCTAAACACTAGAAAAATAGTTTTGTTTTATGATACAGTAACCAAAAGTCAAATCAGATAACTTACACAGTCGAGTCACATTATTATGACCTGGAGGTACTTATATTGTAAATGTATTGTAATAAAATCTAATGTCATGCTATACACCTTGTACAGCAGCAGTGGGGGGTACAGCTGGCAGTGTTTGACAATAGGACATTACTCCTCTCTTGGTAGCAGTGGGCTGGTCCAACTTCCTGAGAAGGGAGGGGCAAAGCTAGTTAGGGAGTGAGAGAGTAGAGAGTGAAGTGTGAGGGAGCCTGAAACCCAGCTCCCACTCCTCTAGGCAATTAGGACCCCAGAGTCATCTCATCTAGAAGGAGCATTGCCCCAAAGAGCAGGCTCCCAGAAGATCTGTAAAAGTGATAAAGCTATACAGAGTCAACCGCAAGGTGAGGGGAAAAATTTTCAGACACCACCACAGTTCAGGGCCAGAATAATTAGGGGCCTACATCCTGCAGGGGACACCAACAGCCATAGGTGCCAGAGTACAGTCGTAGAGAAGAGAATCAGGAGAGAGACATTATCAGCTAGCAAACTTTTGTCATCTTTTGCTACATTGCCAGTCACAATACCATATTATCTGGGAGGAGAATATTACACGTTATATGAACTGTTGCTGAATGCTCTGCTATTTGTTTTTTGTACTCAGTAAAGAAAAATGTTCCTTGTTCTGTAATCTCTGGCTGACTCCTTCACATCACTTATTCAGTACACTGACACCCTGGGACCAACAGCCTGAGGGAGCATACCAGGACACAACATCTCATCAGGGTCAATCCCATCCTCTATAGTGGCTCCTCCATGACTTACTGAAAGTGGGACCAGAGAATACCACAACAACATCCCACAGACCATAAGACTGCCATCACCAGCTTGTGTTCTTCCAGCAATGGTTGCGGGGAGATTGTTCTCTGACGTTTCTCACCTGACATGTCAATGTCCATTTGTTTAATGAAGCAAAAAACATGATTCATTGGAGAAGGCAACCCTTGGCCAATCAGCAGAAGAATAATTCAGATTCAGCCTTTTTTGTTGATGTAACTTTATTAGCAGAGGTGCAGTGACCATCCATCTGCTTTGGAACCCCATACGCAGTAGCTGAACTGTTGTTCACATCTGAGATTCATTTTGGTAGTGAACTGCTCCACCACATTGTGTTGGTCTGCCTTCACGCACCTTCGTAGCCAGTGTTTACCTCTCCATTAATTGAATGTTTTGCTACAGTCTCCACAATGCTTAATCATAGTGGTGCCATTTGTCCACTCATGATACACTTTCACCTCAGAAACATGCAAACAGTTCACAGAAATACAGTTTCAGAAATACTGGTCAAAAGGTCAATCAATAGTCATCTCATTTTACATTTTACAACTCCAATAAATTGCCCTTTTTACCCATGACAGCAAGTGTGCAGACAGCCTATCGCAAACCTTATATACCCACCAAGCCACCTCATGACAAGTGACTTCCTTCATGAGTTACACGCTGCTGGTGTTGAACATGGTCATCATAATGTGACTCAACTGGGTATAAGAATATTTACCAATTTGTAAAACAAAGAAACCAAATAGCTTTACAGTCTTTGAAAAGCATTTGCCCCATTATTCTGACCTCATTATTGCAATTTTTTTCACACTCAATAAATTACCAATGCATTTATTAAATGAAGATTAAGTTTTTCATCACCCATAACACTCGTGAAAAAGTAAGTGCTGTCTTAGCTTATAGGAATTGTTTGAGTTATAAAAATAAAGGTCAGTTAAAGGGGTTTTACCATCTTGGACAATGGGGGAATATCGCTAGGATATGCCCCCATTGTCCTATAGGTGAGGGTCCCACCTCTGGGACCCGCACCTATATCGAGAATGGGGCCTCAAAAGTGAAGGAGGGCGCACCGTGCATGCATGGCCGCCCTCCATTCATTTGTATGGGGCCGCCGAAAATAGCTGGGCGCTGGCTCGGCTATTTCCGTTGGCTCCACAGAAATGAATGGAAGCGCACCGCGCATGCATGGCCCGGCTCCCATTCATTTCTATACAGCCGACGGAAATAGCCAAGCCAGCGCTCAGCTATTTTCGGCGGCCCCACACAAATGAATGGAGGGCGGCCGCGCATGTGCGGTGTGCCCTCCTTCACTTTCGGGGCCCTGTTCTCGATATAGGTGCGGGTCCCAGCGGTGGGACCCTCACCTATAGGACAATGGGGGCATATCCTAGGGATATGCCCCCATTGTCCAAGGTGGTAAAACCCCTTTAAGGCAGGAATTATTGGACACATTGACTGTTTCATAGGTACATGACAGCGGATTGGCGTGGTGATGTTGGAAGCAATAAGGGGGGGGGGGGATAAGAGCTCACAGACAATCTGTTAAGTGCATCTGTCAGCAGTTCTGTACCTATGAAACTTGCTGACCTGTTGCATGTGCACTTGGCTGCTGATGGCATCTGTGTTGGTCACATGTTCATGTGTGTCCGCATTGCTGAGAAAAATTATGTTTTAATATTTACAAATGATCCTCTAGGAGCAATGGGGGCATTACTATTACATCTAGAGGCTCTGCTCTCTCTGCAACTGCCGCACCCTCTGCACTTTGATTGACAGGAGCAGGCAGTGAAAATGCCATCACGTCTGGCCCTATAAATCACAGTGGAGAGGGCGCGAAAGTTGCAGAGAGAGCAGAACCTCTAGGTGTAACGACAATGCCCCCATTGCTTCTAGAGGCTCATTTGCATAAATAATAAAACATAATTTTTCCCAGCAGTGCAGGAACATATGAACCTGGCACCAACACAGATGTCTTTAACTTCCAAGTGTAACAGGTCAGCCAGTGTCATAGGTACAAATGTGCTGACAGATTTTTAAGCTTGATTTCCTTTTTTGTGTTTATTAGAAGTACACAGTTACCAGTACTCAATACAAGTAGGTTTCCAGTAATGAGAAGTGGCCATTACCTAAAAAAAAACATAACTTAGGCTGCAGTCTATTAATTGGATAGAGACTTGTACAATTACTAGAGGGAACAATTATCATGCATGTCATTAACAATATATTTCATAACCATAACACAAAACCATAACTGGACACATCTGTGTTCTGAAAATTATTTTTTCACATTAATATTGAATATGCAACAGAGTTGAAGCTTATTCTAATGCTCAACATCTGTTAACATATTTAAGCTGAAAAGAAGTTTATCATTTCCGGATTATCTATTGGTAAGATGGTTGTAACCTAAAAACAATAAATACAGGTTCACCAGGTTCTCTTTTTATAGGTAGATTATTTATGCTGTATGTAGTATGCTCTAATACTTTACTACACATCTACCGGTATATTATGCTAATATAACAACTGTGGCCAAATAGCTCAGTGAAATCTAAATAAATCTTAGCAGCAATACAGTACATACTATATATATATATATATATATATATATATATATATATAATATATATATATAGTGTCAGTGCAGCTGCCAGAGGGCCATAAAATGGTGTGTCTCACCCAGTGGAAGCTGGATGAGAAGAAGAAAGGCTGGGCTGGGAAAATAGTGTTTTTCCTCAGTGTGTGTATCAGCCTGGCTGTTAATGAGAGGTAATTATCAGCCAGCTGAGGAGCTCAGGTAAAGGTGGGCTGGGCTTCTCAATCAGGGCTCCCAGTCTTGGAAGGAGCCAGGCTGCGAGAAGGCCTGTGGGAGCCAGGACCCTCTTAACCCTGTGTGGGGTAAGCACTGTGGTGTGTTTTGGGGAGCTGGGTGGTAGACCCAGATCTCAATAGAGAGGGACAATATTGTGTAGTCAGACGGCCTAGGGTTTATGTTTATCAGTTGCTTGGATTGCTGTAAAAGTGACAATAAAAGCTGGTTATGACCAGTTTGCACCCGAATCTGCAGTGTTGGAGTGGCTTCCTGAAGTGTGCCAACCGTCTAAGGTGAGAAGACGGCGATCCTGGAGAGCTAAGTGACCCTTGAGTTGTCACAATAATATATATATATATATATATATATATATATATATATACCAATAGATTTTGCCTGGACGTTAGTTTGTGGCTTCATTCATTACCCTCACTAGGCTTAGGCTACATTCACAGATCCATTGCAGATTCTGTCATTATCCATGAGAAGAATATAATTGTTTTCTGGCTGATGGATACCACTAGGGAAGAGCAAATCAACTTTGAATGCTTCATATGGGAAATTTAAAGCAACTATTGTATGACGTATCACTATCTACAGTGACATTAAAAGCAGAAATTTTTTGAGAATGAGAATTTTTCCAAATTTTCTGTAAATTTTTATAAATAAAAATAAAACATGTTGACTCAAATTTATCACTAACATGAAGTACAATGTGTCCTGAGAAAACAATCTTAGAATCACTTGGATAAGTAAAAGCGTTCCAGAGTAATAACCACATAAATTGACAAACATTGTGGATGTCTGATTTGCAGAAATTGGCTTGGGGCTCAAGGTGAAAAGTGGCTCAGTACTGAAGGGGTTAAGGTATATAAGCAAAGAAAGATGAAATTTGGTTTTAAAGGTGTACATTCCCATCCTCAATGATCGGACCCCTCCAATCAGTTATTGGTGTTGTATTCTATCCATCTATCATAAAAATGTACCATGAAAGAGCTGTTTTCATATATACCTTTTCTTTATTGTATAGATATTTAAAATATATAATATTGTACAAGTCCTTAGGGGTTCTCCAGTTTCATAATAATTTTTTTGTATCTTCTCATAAAACCCCAAACACTGCATATTTTTGCCCTATATAGGTGTTTTATGTTAGCATTTTCTGTCTTCTTTTCTGAGCATCACTGCATCCTGGCAGGATGTCTACATGCAGAACTTCCTGTTTTCATCCACTTTCTGCTTGGTTTTCTATTCCAACCAGCATGCTTTGATCTGTAATGTTCCACAGAGATTGCTCCACGTAGGTAACATGGATGGGAATGGGAGTAATTCCTGTAGAGAGAGAAAAGTGTGACAGATGGAGCAAGCATTGTGAAACATTACAATGCAAAGTATGCTGGGTTTATCTATGTAACTGGAGAACCCCTTGTAATCATCTTTTTGATGAGTAACACAGACGATCGTTTATCTACAAAGCGTATTGAGGTTCTGCTCCATCATCTAAGCCTCCACTTGGTGAACCTGATATTGAATGACATGATAAAAATGGTGTGAAATGAAATACATTGTTTACTGCTTATCTGAGGTTTCTCTGCAGCTGTATAAAAGTACTACTCCCCCCACTTTACTGCAGACAGCTATTTCTTCATGTTCAGGACAGTATCATAATGAGATCTGGTATACATCAAACCTTCAGAAACTGCAACTGTGAGCATCCACTGCTACTTTGTGTGAATAAACCAAACCACCCAGAGCATCTCTGAGTAGAGAGAATGTGCACACTGCCCGGAGGGTCAATCTGATATAGACATATACTGTAAGCTAAATGTAAGCTGTTTACTAAGCATTTTGTGGAGACAGGCTTTATTCTGTTGCATGTATTATTTCATATAATCAGCTACCTACTTATGGTTACACAAATATCGACTAGAGCAGGGCTACACTGTTGGGGTATGTCCACATATGACAGAAAAGTCCTCTGCAGATTTTGCTGCCAAACTGTGACAAAAACTGTTGCTAAAGTTGTATGTATTACATTCTGATTTTGCAATGGAAATGGCTGTAGATTTCACCGTCTCCATTGTAAAGGGTGAAATATGTGGTGGAAATCCAGAACAATAACAGAAATTTACTTGGTGCCGATTTTAAAGCTGCAACTCCTAATTAAACAAACTAAGCAGGATCAACCATATTAAACCAGGCATAGTGCCTGGTAGAGTTGATCATGCTGATTAAAACTGTATCTTTCTTTTTTGTCTATATGCTAAATAGCTGCAGAGATTTTATTCATACGCAAATGAGCAATTGGAGCAGCAGGGGGTGGGGCTGAATGATTTCAGCACTGTTTTTTAACACCCACCTGTGTACACTCCTCCTCCCCTTGATTGGCAGGGCTAGACATGCTGAGAGCAGAGCTGTCTCCTACCCTCTACATACAATGTAGAGATGAGCGAATCTATTCGCCGCTTCATAGATTCGATACGAATCTTGGAAACTTTTTACACCGAAGAGAATCCCAATATTTTCAGATTCGCTTCTGAAGATTTGTCTAAAATCTTTGTACGCTAACGCTACGTACGCATTATATCATTTGTACGCTAATGCTACGCATCTAAGAATTTGTACGCTAATTCGTACATATTCAGTTAAGAAGCGTACTTTTCCTGTATATTCGTTCTTTGTGTGAGCCTAGACAATAATACGCTAAAGCTTTGTACACACTTTGTACGCTCAGGCGTAAGTATTCAAGGGAATGTTCGCTGAACACGACAGAACAACGAATGATTTGTACGCAGCTTCGACCGAATAGCTTCGTATTTGTACGAATCTTTTTAAAAATTTGATGAACATTCGGCGAAGCGAATTTTGGATGATTTGCTCTCTAATACAATGTCAGGCTGGGGTGCCTAGGGCCCTCATTTAAAATTCATTCTGGGGGCCACTGTATAGCTACTGTATATGCAAATGCTACCTGCTCACGTAGCGGTAGGCAGAAATAAGAAGCTCAATATGATAGAATGATAGATGCATCTAATATGCAGGGTAGTTTTAAGCCTAAAAACATAGGTGGTAATTTATTAACACCAGCGTTTTAGACATTGGTCTTAATACCCCTTTAGCTGGTGGTGGATGTGCACCGGCCTCTTCATAACTTTGGCATATTCACCGCCTGTCTAAATCAGGCATAGAAAATTATAAATGGGACGAGCCTATGGTCCCTCCCCGTCTATGCCACGTCCCTTTTTAGACCTGGTGTGAGCCGAGAAACCAAAAAGTGGCGTGGCGTGTATCTGTTAGTAAACGTCTCCCATAATTCTCAATATGATAAAGATAGCAACCAATCAGATTCCATCTTTTATTTTCAAAAGGGGCTGTGAAAAATGAAAGGTGGAATCTGTTTGGTTGCTATGGGTAACACTAAGCTAGTTCTACTTTACACCAGTTTGATAAATCTCCCAGTAGACTTTTATTATGGGTTAAATGTGGAAGAAAAACATATCTGAAAGAAAAAAAACTGGAAGTCTTCAACAGGATTCAAACCTGGGATATCTATATGCAAAACCAAGCACCAGGGATGGACTGGGAACTTAAAGTGGCCCTGGAAAAAATACTAAAAGTGGCCCCATTGTGTAGTTGGGTCCAAACTGATGGAAGGCAGAGCCAGTAATACCATATTGTGGCACATTATACCGCCCCAACAGAGCCAAATACCACAGTCCATCACAAAATACTGCCAGCAGCACAAAATGCATCCTCAAAAACTTCCACTGGCCGGCCATGAGGAGGGCCCAAGCGGCCCCCTGGGCATCGGCCCACCGGGAAATTTCCCTGTAAGGTCTATGGCCAATCCGCCTCTGCCAAGTAATTATTACCAAGCTATAGCATTACAATGTAGAGAAGGCTGTTTTTTCTATACTTATAAGTAAGACATATTGCTAGTGTCTTTATAATCATACATTGTGCCTGTGAATAAAGCACAAATATGTAATGCAGATGCCAGGACACAGCCCTCCCTGCCCTCAACATGACTAGGCCTGTCAATGAAGGGAGGGGAGAGTGTGCAGAGCACAGGGGGTGTTACAAATGATTCAGCCCAACTCCTGGTGCTCCAATTACTCATTTAATATAAATAACTATAACTATTTAATATAACTAACTATAAAATAAATAAAATCTCTGCAGCTGCTTAGCATACCAAAAAAAGGTATTGTTTTACTCAGCATGATGAGCCTTCACAGGTAGTATGTCTGGTTTAATAGGTTTGATCCTGGTCGCAGAGCTGCTTTAATGCCATGCCGCAGATTTTTTTACGCAAAGTATGGATGAGATTTCTTAAATCTCATCAAGTTTGCAGGTTAGTGGGTGCTAAGCTTCAGAAAGTCAGACT
Source organism: Rhinella marina (assembly GCA_900303285.1). Classification (NCBI taxonomy): domain Eukaryota; kingdom Metazoa; phylum Chordata; class Amphibia; order Anura; family Bufonidae; genus Rhinella; species Rhinella marina. The sequence continues at coordinate 26,397 of ONZH01013314.1, forward strand.
CCAAACCTCAAAGACACTACAGAAGAAAGAAGCGGTACTCTGTAGGATCCAATAAAAGTGTGAAGTTATTCACCCAGTGTTACAGGGAAACATTTTACCTCCTCAATAAAGTCATATTCAAGCTTGAAAATGGCTTCAATGAGGAGCTGAGACGTTGCAGAATTGGATGAATAAATCCACTCATTTTGTTGGATTCTTTGGAGTGCTGCTTTTTTCACTTGGTTATGTATAGTGTTATATAGGAAGATATTGCTAATGCTGCCCCAAAGAGCTACACAGCAAATTCTACTCTGCCGCACTTTCATTAATTCATAAACGGATTTATATTTACAGTAGGTTAATTTTGCATGAATAGATTATATAATTCCCTTCCCTACAGTAATGTAAGGTTTAATACTCCAGCAACGCTCATAATGCTCTAGTGTAGCAGTTCAGTACAAATTTAGAACGTTGATTGTAATGGGCCGTAATATAACAAAACCAGAACAAAAACAAATCACCTGTAAACTGGATATCTAGGAGAAGGGCTGACCTGAGAATGATCTGTGACCCTGGGCCTTAACCCCTTCCCGACCAGCTCCGTAGTGCTACGGTGCGCTGATCGGGTGGGTGCAGGAGCTGCGCCCGCCCGATCAGCAGCGGGAGTCCTGCTGTGCCCAGTAGCTGAACCCCTGCTGTATGCACCGGCATCAGTGAAAACACAGATGCCAGTGCATTAACCCTTTATGTGCCGCGGTCAGCCTTGACCGTGGCACATGCGATGCGGGCGGTGGGAAGGGGTGTCCATCGGGTCGCCACGCTGCTGTGATGGGGACCCGATGGCTTAGATAGCAGCCGGATGCCTTCCTTAGGCATCCAGCTGCTATCTACGGAAGCCTGTGAGATCCAGCCCCCTGGATCTAACAGGCAGAAGGCTGTAAGTGTATTAGATTGAGTAATACACTTACAGCCAATGCATTACAATACAGAAGTATTGTAATGCATTGAAAAGGAGATCAGACTCCCAAAAGTTAAAAAAATGTAAAAAAAAGAAAGTGAAAGAAGTGAAAAAAATAAAGCTTTACAAAAAAAACTTTGAAGTTCCAAAAAAAAATGTGTCCTTTTCACAAAATATTATTTTAAAAAATTTAAAAAATAGGGAAAAAAATAAAAATAGACATATTAGGTATCGCCACGTCCGTATCGACAGGCTCTATAAAAATATCACATGATCCACCCGCCAGGTGAACACAGTAAAAAAAAAAAAAAAAAACAGTGCCAAAGCCATTTTTTGGTCACCTTCCCTTACAAAAAGTGTAATAGCAGGCGATCAAAAAAGTGTATGTACCCCAAAATGGTACCAATCAAACCATCTTCTTGTCCCGCAAAAAATGAGACCCTACCTGTATAACTTTCCAAAAATAAAAATGCTAGACATATTGGGTATCGCCACGTCTGTAAAAACCTGCTCTATAAAAATATTACATGAGATGGACCCCCAGGTGAATGCTGTAAAAAAAATTTTTTTAAACTATGCCATAACAGCCATTTTTTTCACCTTGACTCACAAAAAGTGTAATACCACGCGATCAAAAAGGCGTATTTACCCCAAAATGATACCAATCAAACCGTCATCTCGTCCCTCAGAAATTTAGACCCTACCTGAGACAATCGCCCAAAAAATAAAAAAAAATATGGCTCTCAGAAAATAGCAACACAAAGAAAAGATTTTATTCTGTTTAAAAATGCATCTAATGTGTAAAACTTTCCAAAAATAAATATGTTAGACATATTGGGTATCGCCGCGTCCGTAACAACCTGTTCTATAAAAATATTACATGAGATGGCCCTCCAGGTGAATGCTGTAAAAAAATTTAAAAAACTATTCCATAACAGCCATTTTTTTTTTACCTTGCCTCACAAAAAGTGTAATAGCAGGTGATCAAAAAGGCGTACGTAACCCAAAATGGTACCAATCAAACCGTCATCTCGTTCCGCAAAAAAAATGAGACCCTACCTGAGACAATCTCCAGAAAAAATAAAAAATATGGCTCTCAGAAAATGGAAACACAAAAAAAGATTTTTTATTCTGTTCAAAAATGCATCTAATGTGTAAAACTTTCCAAAAATAAAAATGGTAGACATTGGGTATTGCCGCGTCCGTAACAACTTGCTCTATAAAAATATCACATGATTTGCCCCCTCAGGTGAATGCTGTAAAAAAAATTTAAAAATACTATGCCAAAACAGCTATTTTTTTCACCTTGACTCACAAAAAGTGTAATACCAAGCGATCAAAAATTGTATCAACGAAAATGTCACCTCATCCCGCAAAAAATGAGCCCTCACATAAGACAATAACTCAAAAAAATAAATGGCACCTACAAACCAATCCATCAAAATCTGTGCTGCAAAATCCATATGGCGCTCCTTCTGTTCTGAGTCCTGCCATGTGCCCATACAGCAGTTTACCACCACATATTGGGTGTTGCCATATTCAGGAGAAAATGGGGAACAAATTATGGGGTGCTTTTCTCCTGTTACCCCTTGTGAAAATTAAAAATTTGGGGCTAAAGCAACATTTTATTGGAAGAAATGAAACTTTTCATTTTCATAGCCAAGTGTTTCCAAATTCCGTAAAACGCTTAGGGGGTCAAAGTGGCCAGTACCCCCCTTAATATATTCTTTGAAGGGTGCAGTTTCCAAAATGGGGTCACTTTTTGAGGGTTTCCACTGTAGGGGTACGTCAGGATCTCTCAATTACAAAATGGTGCCTAAAAACCATTCTAGCAAAATCTGCCTCCAAAATCCATATGGCAGCAGCAGTTTTTTATAACTTGAGGGGTGTAGTTTCTAAAATGGGGTCATTTATAGGTGGTTTCCATTAAGTAAGCCACTCAAAATCACTTTATATCTGAATTGGTGCTTAAAAAAATGGTTTTGGAAATTTTGTTGAAAATTTGAAAAATGGCTTCTAAACTTCTACGCCTTCTAACGTTCTAAAAAGTAAAATGACATTTATAAAATGATGCCAACATAAAGTAGACATATGGGTAATGTAAAATAATAACTATTTTTGGAGGTATTACTATGAATTTTGAAAGTAGAGAATTTGAAATTTGCAATTTTTTTCCAAATTTTTTGGTAAATTTGGTATTTTTTTATAAATAAAAATGAAATATCTTGCCACAAATTTACTACTGTCGTGAAGCACAATATGTGATGAGAAAACAATCTCAGAATGGCTTGGATAAGTAAAAGCGTTCCAAAGTTATTACCACATAAAGTGACACGTCAGATTTGCAAAAAATGGCCTGGTCAGGAAGGTGAAAACAGGCCCTGGGTTGAAGGGGTTAACATCAGAGAAAATGATGTTCAGGACCACTTATCAACTGCAATTTTCTTTTTTTTTGCAGTTCCAATTAGAAGGAAGGTGTCATCATTTGGTGAATTTAGTTTTAATTTCTCATGTCTAAAAAATCCTAAAATCCTGCCGTTTTTGCACTGGACACTAAACTTAATAATATACTAAATTTGTTATGTGCAGATCACTTGTCATTATTATCCTCACAGGAAGGATTATATGATACATATCACTAGTTTTGAGTAAGTTAACAAAGTGGAACCCCATCTGAATTTCAGGAAAAATTTGAGGCCGTCATAGCCATCTTCATTGAAGAAATCACCAATTCTCTCACACAATGACATGCGATGTCAGTACGTCATCACATTGGGCAGGCACAGTGACATCATCACATGAGCGCAAGCCCTGGTCGGCTTAATGTGACTTTCAGATGCCGCGATCAGCGTTGAATGCAGCATCTGAGGGGTTCCCCATCATTGCTCCCGCTCCATACAATGGAATGTGATTCATTATGAAGTAATTTGTAACAAATCAAATTTCCTGTTGAAGTTCAACAAAGCAACTGAATCAAATTTTTGAAAGCTTTGCTCATTACTAGTGTTACCTATATTTAGGTAACACGTGATCCACCATTGGTGTTATCACTTCCCAAGGAAGTCAGAGTCCACTCTGATCCATTGTGTTTCCGCCTCATGGCTGCTGTAAATGATGTTACAAACAGCTCAGGCAAGATGGCTTCTCCATAATCATGTTCAGAAAATTGAATACAATAGAACAGATTAGAAAAAGATATGCGTCACTGTCCAGGAACACATAATTTGTAACAATTTCCACGAGCCAACCTCCCATACTAAAACAATCATATTTACCTGCTCTCTGCCACTCTGGTCCTTAATCTTCATCTTCATCTCCATCTTCCAGTCTGGGTTTTTTTTGTTTCCTCGCTGGCATGGGCATCGTCACATGATTCTGTTTAGACAACTGCTGGTTTCAAGCAGTGATTTATCCACAAGAGACAAAGGATTTGTTTTCTTCCTCCCCAGTATAGTCATCTGATCATCTCTAGCTAAGCGTTGGCTTCAGTGGTGATGTGTCCACAAGAGAGGATCTGGTGACCAGGCCCATGCTGGGGAAGAAAACAAACTCTGGAGTGGAAGATGGAGACGCAAGAGTCAGCATGGAGGACTGCAGCAGTGGAGAGCAGGTAAGTATAATCTTTTTATTATTATATATTCCTGAACAAAAACATTTAAGGCATGCTATGACTGTCCAGGGAGCGTTAGACTCTTCTCCACCACCTCTGGTCATGGTCAATCAGGCACTAGAGCCGATGTTTAAGAATAGAAACTTCACTTGATCTACCAGAAGATGTTTATGGTAAGAATGTTGCAGTGTTTGAAGCTTTTATGAACAGCGCTTAGACATTGTGGGAGAACGTAAAGTGGTTTATGTGGGACAAAACAGCAACCATTAAGGCCCCTTTCACACGAGCGAGTTTTCCGCGCGGGTGCAATGCGTGATGTGAACGCATTGCACCCGCACTGAATCCTGACCCATTCATTTCAATAGGTCTTTTCAGATGAGCGTTTTTTTTCACGCATCACTTCTGCGTTGCGTGAAAATCGCAGCATGTTCTATATTCTGCGTTTTTCACGCAGCCCTGGCCCCATAGAAGTGAATGGGGCTGCGTTAAAAACGCATTGCATCCGCAAGCAAGTGCGGATGCAATGCGTTTTTCACTGATGGTTGCTTAGAGATGTTGTTTGTAAACATTCAGTTTTTTTTCACGCGCGTGAAAAACGCATCAAAACGCATTGCACCCGCGCGGAAAAAACGGAACAACTAAACGCAATCGCAGACAAAACTGACTGAACTTGCTTGCAGAATGGTGCGAGTTTTCCTGAACACATCCTGAACGCATCCGGACCGAATCCGCGACGCTCGTGTAAAAGAGGCCTAACTGTAACATCATCATTAAGATGGAGGCTACCAAAGATAACATCTACATGTTATCTACAACTACCCAAAAGTACATACACTGGAGTAATTGCAGTTTAGAGATGAGCGAAGCGATTCGTCGATTCGTTAGTTCGTATCCAATCTTGGGATTTTTTTGCTGCGAAGCGAATCCGAATTTCCTTCGATTCGCTTCATATTATTCGCAAACGTACGCAAAATTTTATGCGCTAACTATACGTACGATACATATGAACCGTACGAAACGTACGCATTATGCGTGAGCCAGACAAGTTCGCAAGAACGGGAAAGTATAGATGCGCCCCCCTCCGAACTGGAAAAAAACAGCCCACCGGGGATCTAACTATTTGCACGTATAGGGAGTGAAGACTCCTCCTTCAGTACTCCACCCTCCTCTGAGTCAAGCAGTCTGAACCAGTTTAGACCAGTGCTGACTGCTGACCTGGAAGCAAGCATGGAAGCAAGCATGGCTCTAAAAAAGAAGCGTGACCTGCTGTGGCCCAACTGGAATAAGATGTGTTTTGGGGTGGTGTTCACACAGCTGGAAGGTCTGCTCTGTCTTGTTCAGCAGAAATGGCTGGAGCATCCACTTCTTTGCCCAGGAGGAGTTCAAGCCAGAACCCCATTGTTCCGGCATCTGTGACGGCCCGTGCACAGACCCCCTGGGAGTATAAAACCACGGTGGAGGAATGGGTCATACAAGTTCTTGACCACCCTAGGCCAGGAGATCCTTCACTAGAATGGAAGGAAGGGAACTGTGCTGTGGTTTTCAGTGGGGGGAGGGTCTGGCTTCCTGCAGGATGACGACTCTGGGAAGGAGTATTTCATGTGCCGCCGGTCAGTGAAACGGCCGTACCTGCTGCAAGCTCGTCAACAGCTTGTACGTGATCAGGTGGAGTACACCCCCATGGAGTCTATGAAAGGACCATTTGCAACCGGGGTTACCCTCCTTTCCAAGCCCCTGGTGCCTTCAAGTGACACAGAAGTGTGGCCGGATGAACCACCAGGTCCAGGACGCTTGCGCTGCCTGCAGGAATTTCCAGATGGCATCCTCCGGTTCTGTGAAAAGCCTCAGCCTCTGATTCCAGGACTGCCAGCACCACCACCACCACCACGACAGTCCTTACAGCTGGGTCAGCTGACCACGTCATCCTTCACCTTTCAGTCAACGGTTATCAATCAATACTACCAGATGCCGTGGAAGGTGAAGCCAGCAGCAGCCGGGGAAGCTGAGTCGTCTTCCCTGGATCATGCAACCTTTCCGGAACCGCTGCAGCCGGAAGTTCTTCTTACCACAGCTGTCCCGGCAGGAGGATCCGAAAAAGCTGAAGTGTCTCCAGCACTCGCCAGCGTGACCACCACCCGGATCCAGTCAAGTCCGAATTCCAGAAGAAGAGGGCACTGGAGTTCTACTACGGCAGCGAGCGTGGCCTACAAGAGGCAGGAGCGTCCTCTTATGACTTTTAGCTGCAGCTCGAGTGAGGAGGATTTCAAGTCCCTCATCTGAGGAACCAACTACTAGCTGGCTGCTGTCCAAGACACTGCTGGAGGTGTCAGGAGGACCTATGGGAGTCACACCATGGACTGCACCTGACGGGTAAGATGCTAGTTGGCAGTAGTTTTTGTTTAGTTTGTGTTGCCCCCGTTTGACTGTCACCCAGATGTGCATGGCTGTCAGGATTCCCCCATTACTACTTTTGCAAAAAGGGTTCTCTATTTGCTGCTATTTATTTTCCGTGTGGATTACACATGACATACCTGTTTGGATTACAATTTTACCTCACGTGGATTACAATTGAATTTTGGAATATTTGTTCCAGACATACTGTTTTATAATTGCCAAGCCAACTAGGAGCCATAAGGAGAGACTCAAATGTATATTTAGCCCATTGTGTGTATTCTTTTTCTGGTACTGCAATGTGTCTTATTAATGTACTTATTGTACAGTGTTTTTAGTAAATTATTAACTTATTGAAAGCTAACAGCAGTGAGCACCTTATTTTTCTAGTTCATATAGTCTTCCTCTAAAGACTGTAGGCCACGAATACAAATCTTGTCAGATATTCGGCGAATATTCGACGAATAAAAATTAGAATGATTCGCTCATCTCTACTGCACTTGAATAAATAATGATGCTCAACATAGCGCCATCTACTGTCAGCTTAACATGGGTCCTCCAGCATTGAGCTGCAGCTGTTGCTATATTCCAACAAAGGCTACGCACATGTTACAAACACCAGGTTAAGCATAAGTGATATTAGGTTTTTTATGTGTCTTCTATTAATAAAGTAGATGGGATTGAGAGCCCTTGGCAAATTCCCTAATAGTGCCTGCTGAGCTAATATAGAGTATTCCCCAATCAATACCTACTGACATGTCCAGTGCAGCTCTCAGTTCTGGAGGTATATAAGGACCTATAAAACAGTTTTACCAGAAATCCAAAGTAAGTAGAGCACTAAGCAACATTTCTATGGAGACAAACTTATCTCAATGTGAGTTACATTAACGCCAATGTATTCGCCATTACGGAACTCAAGGACATATTTTTCAAATCACTCTCCTAGAACTGTACAATGTTGATTATATAGAGTGGCTATAGGTGTTATTATGAATTGACCAAAGGAAATTGGATCATTTAACCTTTAAGGACTCAGGAACGAACCACCCAGTGCTCTCCTTTTAAATCCTGGTTCACAATGTGTAATAGGAATATGAATATAATTTGTATTCTTTCCTCTTCACACTTTGCTACTTTTCTTCCACCTGTTAAATTGTAATGGCAGCTAAAGCCTAAACTCTCCTGCGGAGAGAACTGTGAAAGGATTATTTGTTCTTGTGATGTGTCTGGTCTCCGTTTTATGGCTGCATATTTTGTATTAGCAGCCTCGAAAAAAAGACCAAGTTCTTGACTCAAGCTGGGTGGAGAACAGTGGTTGTTAGAGAAAAGAAAAATTCTTAACTTTCCACTTTCACATAACACAATGAGCACTTGCAAAAATGCGGGCAGCTGCCATTCAGCTTCCTGATTCGATACCTATGAGTTAACCTCTGCATACAGCATATCTTTTATTGCTGTCACCTACCTGAAAATGAATTATTGAATTGATACTGTAAGGAACGTTAACTTACACAATGCATGTCATGAGCCTTGTTCTCGGTAGACAGGGTTACACTGCATAAATTCGGAAATGCACAGAATATGATACCTACCATTATCCATTTCATTCCACTCTATACCCATGTGAAATAGGTCACTTTTATTAACCTCAGTTACCTTGACTCTGGTACCTGTAATCATTTCCACTACTGTTATGGACATCAGATAGCGAAGGCAAATGGAGGGATAGTGCAGATTCTGATTGCAGTTAGTCATTTCAGAAGGAGAGTGGCTTTTGCAGCCTGAATGCAGAACAGGATGGTGATGAAGTAATACAATATTATTCGGGAATGCAGTAGGGAGAAGGCATTGTAGGGCTGCAGAAGAGTAGATATTGCAAAGTGACTTGGTTTGATTTTGGATTTTAATTTGCTGCTTTACATTAATAAAATTAGAGAAGATGCTCAGCTTTGCTGATTTGGAAGCAAAGTCAAGCTTCTTCTCTTCCAGGAGAAGTCTGACATTGTCGTTGCTTGGATAGTGTTGATCACAGAGTGGAGAGAACCTTCTGAGATCAACTGCCCATGACATCAGGGCCAGATATTCATCAGTAAGGATTAGAGATGAGCGAGCATACTCGTCCGAGCTTGGTGCTCGTTCGAGTATTAGAGTACTCGTAAGTGCTCGCTGCTCGGACGAGTATCTCGCCATGCTCGAGGAAATGGCAACTTCCGCATCGTGCATTTTTGGCGCCTATAAACTCAGCCAATCACAAGCAAGGAGACTCTGCGGTACACCCAGCATCACATGGGGCCCTTACATGTCGATAGCAGGGGTTGGCTGGCCTGATCAGGTGACCCTGGAATATACTACTGACTGGCCGCGGTGCTCGGCTCAGATGCTGTCTGGATATCGTTAGGGATAGAGCTGCTGCGTTTCAGGGAGAGTGTTAGGGCCTGCATTTAGTTCTCTGTGAGGCAGGAATCACCCACAAAGAACCCAACAGCCCTTCTAAGGGCTAGAAGAAATTTTTTTTTTTGTCTCCTGGCTTGGCTGGCTGGCTGGCACTAGTAGTGCAGCTATCGCCATATATAACCCCCTTTTTTTTTAATGTTATATCTCAGTGATACAAATCCATTGCACACAGCAGTGTGGAACCATTCTGTGTGTCACAGTTCAGTACACTCACTCCAATCCGTATTTTCTGTCCAGGTGACAGTCTTTTGCTGTCACGTATATAGCTTGATCCCAAAAATCTCTGTGCGACATTTGTCTGGGTCGCGGTCAAAATAGCCACCATCAGCAGGGTGTCAGTTAGCTCTACGATAGTTTCTGCACGTCATGTTCCCAAAAAAACAAAACTACAAAAAAAATATATAAAAAAAATAGTTTTTTTGTTGTTTTAGCTCAGTGATACAAATCCATTTCACACAGCTGCGTGGAACCATTCTGTGTGTCACAGTTCAGTACACTCACTCCAATCCATATTTTCTGTCCAGGTGACACTTTCTGTACGTCACTTAATACAACCAAGTCTTTTGCTGTCACGTATATAGCTTGATCCCAAAAATCTCTGTGCGACATTTGTCTGGGTCGCAGTCAAAATAGCCACCGTCAGCAGGGTGTCAGTTAGCTCTATGATAGTTTCTGCACGTCACGTTCCAAAAAAAACGAAACTACAAAAAAAAATTTTTTTTTTAAATAGTTTTTTTGCTGTTTTAGCTCAGTGATACAAATCCATTTCACACAGCTGCGTGGAACCATTCTGTGTGTCACAGTTCAGTACACTCACTACAATCCGTATTTTATGTCCAGGTGACACTTTCTGTACGTCACTTAATTCAACCAGACTGAACAAGTTTGTGGGTTTCAGTACAGCAGGCCCATTTATTTTTTATTTTTTATATAATACACTTAGATACAGAAAATGTTGAACCCCAGGGCTAAAGGTCGAGGACGAGGGCGTGGGCGTGGGCATTCAATTACTGCAGGGGGCAGAGGCCTTGGTCCTGGGCAGGGTGAGACAGTACCTGCTGATGAGGGAGCAGGGGAACGCCGCAGAGCTAGCACTCCCTAGCTTCATGTCTAAACTTACAGGGACACGTGGTAGAGAACTGTTGAAACCACAACAGTGCGAACAGCTGATGTCGTGGATTGCGGACAATGCTTCAAGTAATTTGTCCACCAGTCAGTCTTCCATGCAGTCCACCCACGTTACCCAAGGGAGCACTCCTCTGGCTCCTCCACCTCAACCTCCTTCCCCCAGTCTGCCCCCTCCCAGGAAAATTTGGAATGCGATCCGGCATACTCTCAGGAACTGTTTTCTGGACCCTTCCCAGAGTCACAAACCACTTCTCAGGTTGCTGCTGACCTCGTTCCCGATGCCCAAGTTTTCCAACTGTCGCAGTCTGTGGGTGATGATGATGATGATGATGACAATGTTGAGTTAGTGGAAGAAGTTTGTAAAGAGGTGTCGGACGATGAGGAGACACGGTTGTCAGACAGTGGTGAAGTTGTTGTCAGGGCAGGAAGTCCGAGGGGGGAGCAGACTGAAGAATCGGAGGATGACGAGGTGACTGACCCAAGCTGGGTTGATAAGCCGAGTGAAGACAGTGCTTCTGAGGCGGAGGTGAGTGCTGCACCAGAACAGGTTGGAAGAGGCAGCGGTGTGGCCAGAGGGAGAAGCAGGGCCAGAGCAGGTGCATCAGCAGCAACTGTTTCATGTAGTGAAGCTCCCGTGGCGAGGCCTAGATGTGCGCAAGTCTGGAGGTTCTTTAAAGAAAGTGAGGATGACAGACGGACTGTGGTGTGCAACCTGTGCCACACC
>ONZH01013315.1:0-39033 GCA_900303285.1 Rhinella marina
CTGAAGAGGAGGACTTGGAGGAGGAGGAGGAGGAGGAAATGGAGAGTCAGGCCAGTGAGGAGAGGGAATTCTTGCATGTTGGGACTCTGGCGCACATGGCAGACTTCATGTTAGGCTGCCTATCCCGTGACCCTCGCGTTAGAAGAATTTTTTCCAACACCGATTACTGGGTGTTCACTCTCCTGGACCCACGGTACAAGCAGAACCTTTCCACTCTCATCCCTGCAGAGGAAAGGAGTATGAGAGTGAATAGATATCAACAGGCCCTGGTGCACAAGCTGAAACAATTCTTCCCATCTGACGCCGCTAGCGGCAGAGGGCATGGTTCTGTGGGCCAAGTAGCGGGGGAGAGGAGGCGAGCAGGCAGCTTGTCCAGCACTGGCAGGGGAACGCTCTCCAAGGCCTTTACCACTTTTATGTCACCCCAGCAAGACACTGTCACCTGTCCCCAGTCTAGGCAGAGTAGGGGGGAGCTGTACAGAAAGATGGTGAGGAAGTACCTAGCTGACCATACCAACGTCCGTAGCGATCACTCTGCTCCATACAACTACTGGGTTTCAAAGCTGGACACGTGGCCTGAACTGGCGCTGTACGCCTTGGAGGTGCTGGCCTGCCCTGCCGCTAGCGTGCTGTCAGAGCGGGTATTCAGTGCAGCTGGTGGCGTCATCACTGATAAGCGTACACGCCTGTCAACTGACAGCGCTGACAGGCTGACGCTTATTAAAATGAACAAAGCCTGGATTTCACCGGAATTCAAATCTCCTCCGGGGGAAAGCAGCTAAAGATTTAAATAACTTATGTATCCGATTCCTCTTCTCTACTCCTCCTCCTCCATATCGTGTTTGCCTAACGCTGACCCAAAAAACGCCATTTTTTAGAGGTCCAACTGGCACTCTTTTAGCACAATTTTTCAGGAGGGCCCCCTACAGACCCTCTCTTCAAACAATTTTTCAGGAGGGCCCCCTACAGGCCCTCTATTCAAACAATTTTTCCAGAGGTCCACCTATAGGCCCTCTGTCCAAACAATTTTAACGGAGGTCCACCTACAGGCCCTCTCTCCAAACAATTTTTCCGGAGTTCCACCTACAGGCCCTCTCTCCAAACAATTTACGTCTTTTTCCTATCTTTCTCTCTCTCCAAACTATTTTTCCGGATAGCTGCCATATACGGTATTAAACTGAGTAGTATACATAGAAGACATACCACACTTCATCAATCTCATAATTTCCGACTGTACCGGTTGATGCTAAATTTTTAAGTTGGGGTCCTGCGTCGTCATTCTAAATACATCCAGCTGTTTTCACCACCACACACGCTAGCCCAGGGGGCACTCCTCTGGCTCTTCCAGCAAAACCTCCTTGCCCCAGCCTCCCCCCCCCCACCTACAGGCCCACTCTACAAACAATTTAGCCGGATAGGGGACGTATTAGAAGTTGTACTCATGTTTGTTTTTGTTCTTCTTTTATCTGCCTCATGACCTGTGATAGGCAGAGCATGGACACTCCCCTGGCCAGAGCAAGCTCTTTTTCCGTTTTCCGTGTTCGAAAAATCCATTAAATATAGGGTCCCAAGATAGGGGACGTATACGGTATTAAACTGAGAAGAATCGATACCATACGGGTTAAACCAACAGTTTTTCCAAATCCATTCCGGCTGTTGTCACCACCACACACGCTAGCCCAGGGGGCACTCCTCTGGCTCTTCCAGCGAAACCTCCTTCCCCCCAGCCTGCCCCCCACCTACAGGCCCTCTCTACAAACAATTTAGCCGGATAGGGGTCGTATTAGATATTGTACTGATTCTGAATTGCCTCCTGCGATAGATGGGAATCGAACCCAGATCAACTGCTTGGGAAGTAGCTATGCTCACCACTATACCACCAGCAGGCACAGCAACTGATAAGAACAGATACTAAACTTGATTTCAGCTGCAGTGCCAGCATGAGCAGTGGTGTCACCTGCAGGCGGTGATGGACCTTCGTTGCACCTAGTTGGGTGCTTCCCTAACATGTGATGGGTATTTGCCTCGCCTTTCTTGGTCTGGGTGAGCACAATTGCCATGAGGGTAACCACCAGGCTGTTGCCTGAGAATTTGGGGTAATGGTGGGATTAGGCAGCCTCAGAGGCATCCATGCATGCTGCCCCTGCTATTTCCTGTCAATTTCCTGTCATTTTCTGAGGTTTCCAGGTTTTCACCCAGCCTTCCCTAGGCAGAGCCTTGGTCCCCCGCAAAAATGCTCGAGTCTCCCATTGACTTCAATGGGGTTCGTTATTCGAAACGAGCACCCGAGCATCGGGAAAAGTTCGACTCGAATAACGAGCACCCGAGCATTTTAGTGCTCGATCATCTCTACTTAGGTCACAAAAACTTTATATACTTTATAATGTACGAAAACCATTTACAATACCTGTCTGAGGGATTTGCTGCACTCATAAAACATGGTCTCAAAGTAAAGCCATCCAAGTGACTTGCAGTCTGAGGAGTACTATTTAGGGTATGTGGTCAGTGCTCTAGAGTGATCCCTGACGCCAATAAAATAGCTGCAGTTACAAATTGGCCCACACCTACTAATATGTATGAGCTGAAGACATTTCTAGGCTTTGCCTGGATATTACAGGTGATTTATTCAAGACTTTACTAAGGCCTCTTTCACACTAGCGTTAGCACGGATCCGGCACCTAAAGGGTGCCAACGGAGCTGTGCTAACGCCAATACATGTGTGGAGCCGGAGCAGAAATACATACATACATACTCACATACTCCAGCCCGGGACGCCGGCAGCACGTCTTCACGCGCCTCCTGCGCGCAGTGATGACGATTCCCCACAGCGCCCTCTGTTGGGCGCAGTGGGGAAACATCATAGCTGCACGCAGGAGGCGCGTGAAGACATGCTGCCGGCGTCCCTGCCTGGAGTATGTATGTATGTATGTATTTCTGTGTAGCCGGATCCGGAATGACCCCCCATTGCAAGTCAATGGAGGACAGATCCGGATTACTGGTGTGTCACACCAAACGGATCCGTCCCCATTGACTTGCATTGGGGGTCATCCGGCTTGGTGCGGATGCCTGGACCGGAGAGAAAACCGCAGCATGCTGCAGTTTGTTCTCCGGTCTGAAGACGGAACGGAATGCTTTCAGGAGCATTCCATTGTCTTCAGTTCAGTTTTGTCCCCATTGACAATGAATGGGGACAAAACTGAAGCGTTTTATTCCGGTATTGAGCCCCTATGACAGAGCTCAATACCGGAATAAAGAAACGCTAGTGTGAAAGTAGCCTAAGACTGCAGGACCTCTGCAAGGCTTGTTAAAAGGCCAGGCTAATACAAAAGATTCAGATAAGACTGCTATTGTATGGACTGATTCTCAGGAAAGAACTCTTAATGATCTGAAATGTAAACTTACCCCGAAGCCCCTATTCTTGCTTACCCAGACTATACTAAACCCTTTAGACTGTATACCGAAGAATGCAAAAAGGGCTTAGGAGCAGTGTTGGCTCAAGTGCAGACAGAAAATCTACTACTAAACAAAATAGTCAAGGCGGCAGATTATAACAAGGTTGTCATTATGGGGGACCTCAACTACCCAGATATAGACTGCGAAACTGAAACCTGTACATCTCATAATGGAAACAGGTTCTTGGCACAAAACAAAGATAATTATCTTTCCCAACTCCAGCCATACTGGACTTAGTATTAACCAATAGACCTGACAGAACAATAGACGTGCAGGTTGGGGGAACACCTGAGAAATAGTGACCAGAGAGATTCATTGCCAAAGAGAGTAAAACTAACCCTAAAATGTTCTTCAATTTTAAAAATGGTAAAAAGTATAAACCTGAAGGTGTCGGCCCCTTACAGAGTAATGAGGGGGGAGTTGCAGAGAGCGATGAGGAGAAAGCAAAGCTACTAAATATCTTTTTCTCCACTGTATTCACTGAGGAAAATAAACTGTCAGATGAAATGCAGAATATAAAAGTAAATTCCCCATTAAAAGTGCCCTGTCTGACCCAGGAAGAAGTAAATCTGCGTCTTAAAAAGATTAAAATAGACAAATCGCCAGGACCAGATGGCATACACCCCCGTATCCTAAGAGAATTAAGTAATGTCATAGCCAGAACCTTATTTCTGATATTTAAGGACTCTATACTGACAGGGAGTGTTCCACAGGATTGGCACATAGCAAATGTGGTGCCAATATTCAAAATGGGTCCAAAAACAGAGCCCGGGAACTATAGGCCAGTAAGTTTAACATCTGTCGTGGGTAAACTGTTTGAGGGTTTTCTAAGAGATGCTATCTTGGAGTACCTCAATGAAAATAAGCAAATAACTCCATATTAGCATGGCTTCATGAGGGATCGGTCATGTCAAACCAATTTAATCAGTTTCTATGAGGAGGCAAGTTCTAGACTTGACCGCGGCGAATCAATCGATGTTGTATATCTGGACTTCTCCAAAGCATTTGACACGGTACCACATAAAAGGTTAGTATATAAAATGAGAGAAAATGTCTTTATGTGGGTAAGTAACTGGCTCAGTGATAGAAAACAGAGGGTGGTTATTAATGGTACATACTCAGATTGGGTCACTGTCACTAGTGGGGTACCACAGGGGTCAGTATTGGGCCCTATTCTCTTCAATATATTTATTAATGATCTTGTAGAAGGCTTGCACAGTAAAATATCAATTTTAGCAGATGACACTAAACTGTATAAAGTAATTAACACAGAAGAGGACAGTACACTGCTACAGATGGATCTGGATAGATTGGAGGCTTGGGCAGAGAAGTGGCAGATGAGGTTTAACACTGACAAATGTAAGGTTATGCACATAGGAAGGAATAATGCAAGTCACCAGTACATACTAAATGGTAAAACACTGGGTAAGGGCTCATTCAAACGGCCGTATGATGTCCGCAAAAATACGGATCCGCAAAAGCATTCCGTTTTTTTGCGGATCCATAGACTTCAATGGGGCTATGTACTGATTTTCACGGACAAGTATAGGGCATGTCTCATTTGTTTTGCGGAGCCATGGAATGGAAAAAAAGGGCCCATAGAAGTGAATGGGTCAGTATGTAATCCGCAAAAAAAGGGATCAGCATTTTTGCGGATATCATACGGTCGTCTGAATGAGCCCTAACACTGACATGGAAAAGAACTTAGGAATTTTAGTGAACAGCAAACTAGCTGTAGAAGCTAGTGTCAGGCAGCTGCTGCTAAGGCCAATAAAATAATGGGTTGCATCAAAAGGGGCGCATAGATGCCCGTGATGAGAACCAACCAACTGAAAATGTATTACTGGAAATTGAGTTAAACCCAGCTACAATCAGTCAGTGAAACCCCCCTGGTTCTTGTTTCTTAATTGGTGGATGGAAACAAAAATGTCGTTACCTGTGTGTATTGTTGCTGGACCTTGTGGCTACTTCGCCAAGGTCACCAATAATGCTCTTTCTGATCCTGTGATCGACACATAGCCCAGGAGATCCGAAAGAGTTACATAACAGTTATGTTCCATCCACATATCTGTTATGTCATTGTGATTTATGGGTTAGAACTTCATTTGTAGAGAAATGGTATATTTTATGACTATGTGATGATGTACTGCATGACTATACCTATGCTTCTAATGAAGTTTTCTTAGGAGATGTAGAAGGTTCATCTATGATGCTGTCCATTCTTGCTGGTGAGCTGTGTATCCTCTGAAACACTGTTTTGCAGAAAGCTATGCAAAAGGCTATGTACTGGTCACATTCAGTTATATTGCCAGCTGTGATAAAATACAAAAAAGCGTTAAGGTCAGCTCTATGGAGGATTAAGTGAAAAAGGGTCAGAATGATGCTTGACTTAATGACCACTTTGAGAGGGGGCTTATTCTCATTAACAACATGTATATTGTACACAATGACTATGTTGGTACTGTTTGCCAGTCCAGTAATTGGTTAGGTCCAGTTAATGATGTCCTTTTGAGTGTTTTTGATACAGGTGCAGATGCCGGCCACAGAGCCAATGAAAAAGTACGGGAGTGCCTATCCTACATGTCCTAGATATGCGACCTGAATACAGTACATGCTACCCTGTTCTGCCCCAGCAGTGACCAGTGATGACCTTGCTAAAGTCTGCCAACTTCCAGCTTGATGACCACAGCAGTGACCACTGATAACCTGGTTGCCATCTACAGCCTTGATCAGCTACATGTATCATGTCCACGTGCATCTTGCATGATCCATAGAACCAGCTACAAGGATGCATCATCAGTTGCCAGGAGAATACAACATCAACAGCCCATCAATCCGAAGTGAAAAAAAAAGAAAAAAAAAAACAAAAAACAAGCCTTGTTGTCGACTAAGCCCATGCTTAATCCTGTTCGTAAAAATTTAAGGGCCACCCCAAACCCAGCCACTGCACTCATGCACATGACCATGTGCCGGTTGTGCCTGTATTGCGGCCCGCAAACAGAGGGTTTGGGCACCAGCTGTGTGCACACCGTATCACAGATGTGGACCTATACACATGAATGCAGAGGTCGCACTACATTTTTTCCAAAAAGTAAAAATACTCCTCTTACCATTTTTGAGGAATATTTTTTTAGCTGAGGAAGAGTACAAAAGTTGAAGTCATTATAAATATAGTACAGCACTTCTTCACATCTGCATTGGAGCCTGCTTCGGTCTTTTTGACAAAATCTGTAGACAAAAAAAATCCTTGCATGCAGGACTTCTTTGTCTGGTAAAAATACAGGATCCCAAACAGAAACTGAACGGACTCCATAGTAGTCATTGGAGTCTGTTCAGCTATGTTCCTGTCAGTTGGGGTCCATTCACATGTCCGCCACTGTTTTGCGGTCCGCAAATTGCGGATCCGCAAAACACGAACAGCGGCCATGTGCGTTCCGCATTTAGCAAACCGCACATGGCCGGCACTATGATAGAAATGCATTTTCTTGTCTGTGGCTGCGGACAAGAATAGGACATGTTCTTTTTATTTGTGGGGCTGAGGAACGGAAGTGCAGATGTGGACAGCAGATGGTGTGCTGTCTGCATCCTTTGGGGTCCCATTGAAAATGAACAGGTCCGCCCACGTTCCGCAAAACTGAGGAACGGATGCAACCCCATTTTGTGGACGTGTGAATGCACCCTTAGGCTGGGTTCACATCATTTTTCGGTCATATCTTTAATGTACATGAAAAAACTTGTACTATAATGGATGCCTCATACTATGGCATCCGTCACCATAGAGTTCCATTGTACAAAAATATATATATTTTTTTTTCTGGACTTTGCAGGATGGAAACTATGATTTCCCATACTGCAAAAAAAAGTATATATTAGTATGTATGTATGTACAGTGGAGGAAATAAGTATTTGATCCCCCACTGACTTTAAAAGTTTTAATACAAAAAAATAAATGAAACGTCTCATAAATTTTATGCCAGCTTTATTTTAACAGTTCCACAAAGAATATCAAAAGAAAAAAACGGAGAAAATTACATGAAATGAGAAATAAAAAATAATTTGCATTTCTTTGAGGGAAATAAGTATTTGATCCCCTAGTAAAACCATGACTAATGTTGGCTCCCACAGACCACTGACACCCCCTAATCACAGTGAAGTCGTTACCTGGATGAGAGACACCTGTCCCAAATTGTCACCTGTATAAAAGGCCACCTGCCAACAGTCTCAGTGACACTCCAACATCTCCACCATGGGCAAGACTAAAGAGCTGTCTAAAGATGTCAGGGACAAAATTGTTGACCTACGCAAGGCTGGAATGGGCTACAAAGCCACAAGTAAGAAGCTGGATGAGAAGGTGACAACTGTTGGTGCAATTATTCGGAAGTGGAAGAAGTACAACATTACTGTCAATCGACCCAGGCCTGGAGCTCCATGCAAGATATTACCTCGTGGAGTCTCATTGATCATGAGAAAGGCTAAAAATCAGCCAAGAACTACACGGGAGGAGCTGAGTAATGACCTCAAGGCAGCTGGGACCACAGTCTCCAAAAAAACCATTGGTAATACACTGAGACGTAATTGTTTAAAATCCTGCAGTGCACGCAAGGTTCCTCTGCTCAAGAAGGCTCACGTCCAGGCCCGCCTCAAGTTTGCCAATGAACATATTAATGACTCCGAGAGAGACTGGGAGAAGGTGCTGTGGTCAGATGAGACCAAAATTGAGCTCTCTGGCCTCAACTCGACGTGTTTGGAGGAAGAAAAATACAGAATATGACCCTAAGAATACCATCCCCACCGTCAAGCATGGTGGTGGAAGTATTATGTTTTGGGGGTGTTTTTCTTCTAAGGGCACAGGCCAACTTCACCTCATTGACGGTAAGATGAATGGGGCCATGTATCGCAAAATCCTGGGTGACAACCTCCTTGCCTCTGCCAGGGCACTGAAAATGGGTCATGGATGGGTCTTTCAGCATGACAACGACCCAAAACATACAGCCAAGGAAACAAAGGAGTGGCTCCATAAGAAGCATATCAAGGTCATGGAATGGCCTAGCCAGTCTCCTGACCTCAATCCCATTGAAAATCTATGGAGAGAGCTGAAGCTTCGCGTTTCCAAATGCATGCCTAAAAACCTTAAGGATATGGAGATGATTTGCAGAGAGGAGTGGGCCAAAATTACTCCTGAAGTGTGTGCAAACCTTATAAAAAGCTATAAGAAACGTCTGACTGCTGTGCTTGCCAACAAGGGTTTTGCCACCAAGTATTAAATGATGTTTTACTAGGGGATCAAATACTAATTTCCCTCAATGAAATGCAAATTATTTTTTATTTCTCATTTCATGTAATTTTCTCCGTTTTTCTTTTGATATTCTAGGTGGCACTGTTAAAATAAAGCTGGCATAAAATTATGAGACGTTTCATTTATTTTTTTGTATTAAAACTTTTAAAGTCAGTGGGGGATCAAATACTTATTTCCTCCACTGTATGTATGTATGTATATTAGTTAGCAGCACTCCAATGGTAGGTCCAGGTGCTAGAACCGCAAAATTTCGGACAGAAGATCCACAATGTGTAGAGAAAAAGCGAAGAGGTAGCACTCTGGATTACGTGAATAAAGCAATCAGATTAACTCTTGCTTTCTTCTTTCTCACTTTAGGAATCACTCTCGGAAGACGACACAGTCGAAGAAGGCCCTTCCTTCCCAAGACAGGTCTAGGGAGGGAGTCCCCCCACAGCCTCAATACCTGACTGAACACTTCCTGAATTACACACTACCCTCGTGGCTGACTGTGTGAAATCTGCACACGTTTTCTGTCCCCTTCTTGTGGACTGCCGTAAGGGAAAAAAGTCACTTTCACTAACATCAGGATATCCTGAGCAATGCTAAAGAGAGTGGGAGACATGGTGTCCACGATTCACTGATATTTAAAGGCTCCTGAATCAGCGAATGTCACTGCTGGAACCCCAGAACCGAGTGAGCTCCCCAACCTACAGGAATTCCAGCAGAGGTGATAATTAAGGGCTCATATTTTGACCATTCCACTCTTCTCTTCAGATTCCCCAAAACCTCCCAGCACTTGCAAGAATCTGATTCCGAAAGAAAAAAATTTCTTGTTTCGGTAAGTGTGGGAGCCATCCCAAAAAAGCCAAAATATGATTTTGAAGTGTCCTTGAGTGAAATTGTGCCCACTTCAACACCAGAATAAAATAGGTCATATCTAGCACTGACATTACTTCTTTCAAGATCATATATGGGCAAACTTTGTGAATTTTTTTTTTTCTTAAATACATCTCCTTGTCTCTGGGAGAAGGCAGATCTGGCTCTTTGAATCTATCAAAATCCCTAGAAAAGTACCCTGGTAGCCTTGGGATAGGGACAATTTCTCCAAACTGACCTCCCATCCCAAGACTAACAGAATCCTCAGAACCTCCTGAATCTGATTTTAGAGGCTGTTGCTAGAGTATGACTTCAACTTGATCTTCTGATGTCAAAGGGAGGGGGATGTGATTAGACACCGGTAGGCGGTGCTTGTACTGAAAAAGACTGCCTACTGGTGCTCGGAATTGCCTACCAGCAAAGGGATTATAGAACAATTTTATGAACAACTGTGGCACTAACACTGAAGACAAAGGTATTATTTTAAAATGCTTGATCACTCCTACCAGGCTAAGTGCCTGGCTTATTAGGGGTGATCTGGTGATAGAGCCACTTTAAAACCTTTTTGTCTAGCAGGTCTAAAACTTGAGGATGATCCTCCCATGAAGCCTGGCGTCATTGTGTAGTCTTGTAGACTGAGACTTAAAGAGGAAACCTTTTCTGTCTAGTAAAGATAGAAAACGGTACCCTTCTTGTCCAAAGTCTTTTCTAGGATTTCATCCAATGCTGACCCAAACAATAATTCTCCTTGACAAGCAAAGGCACACAACTTAGAAGCCATATCCCCTTACCACCACAATGCTCTGCAGGAAGAATTTGACAGCATCATCTGCTGAAGCATCCAAGATCAGGTCTATAGCCTTTGACATAGTCAGGTGTGTTAGTAACCATATGGAATTCCAGCTGATCTAACCACCTCCTAAAGCTACATGCACACGACACAAGTATGTCCGATTCTTGTCTGCAATTGCGGACAAGAATAGGCATTTTCTATGGTAGTGCCCACTATGTGCGGCCCGCAAATTGCAGAGTGCACACAAGCCGGTATCCTGCACACGGTATGGTATGAATGTAGCCTAAGAGATCTAGCAACTGAAGGCAATATTAGGTTTAAAAGCCAATGTGGAAGCTTCCCATTTCTTTCTAAGGTAGATACCTGCTGTTTTATCCATAGGGTCTTTTAAGGCTCCAAAACCCTCAAAGGGCAAAGCCGACGTCTTAGTAATCTTACCCATCCACCTTAGGAGTACTATAAAGCAATATTCTCTTACTTAAATGGATATTTTCTTTTAACAGCTCTTGAGATAAAGATTTTTTATCTGGTTTATTCCACTCTCTCATCATTAAGGCATGAATATTTTATATATGTATTTTTCACCCTATAAGACACACCGGCCCATAAGAGGTTTTAGAGGAGGACAACAAGAAAAAAAATATTTTTCCATTAGACCTCTGGTCAGACCAGCAATTAGACCCTCAATGTTAATCAGACCTCAGCTAACAGCCCTAATAAGACCCCCAATGTTGATATGACCCCAATAAGACCTCAGATCAGACCCCAATGTGAATAACCCCCAATCAGACCTCAAATAAGAGCCACTATATGCCTCATGTCAGCCCCCCCAGCAGCCTCATACCAGCCCCAATGCCTCAGATCTAATCAAATAAAAAAATCCACTTAACTCTCCTGCTCCTGGACGCCGCCGTTCCTCTCCACCCTCTTTCTTCTCCCTGCCGCCGGCTGTGCTGTGACTCGGCGAGCACAGCGTGAGGTCACAGAGCGCCCTCACGCTGTGCGCAGCACAGCAAAGCCGAACGGAGGACCAGGAAGCGGTAAGTACCGAGTCTTCACCCCTTCCTTGTCCCCCGATGCTAATGAGCGCTTCCATAATGGAAGCGCACATTAGCATTCACCCCATAAGACGCAGGGGCATTTCCCCCCCACTTTTTTGGGGGAAAAAATGCGTCTTATGGGGCGAAAAATACAGTAGTTACATAGTTAATACGGTTGAAAAAAAGACTTAAGTCCATTAAGTTCATCCAAGGGATAGGTGGGGACGTGAATCCCAGAAGGAAATGAGACTCAGATTTCTACACGTTTTCATAAGCATTAATGTCATTTACTTTTGAGAATTCATCTAAACCCTTTTTAAAACGGTCCACTGTTCCTGCTGTGACCATGTGCTGAGAAAGTCTATTCCACAGATTCACAGTAAAGAAACTTTGGATCTGTAATAACTTGCTCCCAGATTTTTATGAAGAAGCTGAGTCTCCCCCCCCCTCCCTGGACAGCACAGTGGCTTTGCAGAAGAGAAGGAAGCATCCCCCTTGTTGGGATTAAAAAAGAAGTTTATGTTTTTACCTGATTTGCCTTGATCTTTTTTGTCTTCCTGCTGTTGCTGTCTGCCCCAAAAAAACTGAAGCGCCAGACATGACGTCATGACACAGTCCCACATCCCACCGTCAGCACTCCGTGCCTGGAGGTAAGTGTGTCATAGTGTTGCTCCGACTGCCATCTTCCTCACTGCAGGTGGAATCTTTACAGGGGACACCGCAACCGCCAGGGCCTGCACAGACTGCAATCAGGTGGAGGGAGAGCAGCACCTCTAGATCCGACTGATAGACAAGGAATCAAAGGTAATCCACTGCCAGGAACCCAATAGAACTCCCAGCACCTACCTGGTCTTCCTTTCCCTGGCAGGACAGGGAAAAAAAACACTGGGGATGCTGGGAAGGGGTGGATATTTAAACCTGTGTTTTTTCCTGTCCTATCAGGGGAAGTCAGTCTTAGAATGTGCTGTCATGGATACGACTGGGGAAAAAAAAAAATTAGATTACACTCACCGGTAATCTGTTTTGTTTTAGCCTATGACAGCACCCCTGGACAGACTGCCTCCTCCTCAGGATAGGAAACAGACATCGGCATCGCTTTAGGTTTTTATTCACACGAACGTATGTGTTTTGCAGTCCACAAAAAAAAAAAAAAAAAAAAAAAAAAAAAAAAGTTCTGTATGGCATCTGTTTTTCCATTTTTTTGCGGATCCATTGTAACAGTGCCTATCCTTGTCAGCAAAACGGACAAGAATAGGACATGTTCTATCTTTTTTGCGGAACAGAAATACGGACATACGGAAACGGAATGCACACGGAGTATGGAGTAACTTTGGGGTTTTTTTGCGAACCCATTGAAATGAATGGTTCCGCATACGGTCTGCAAAAAAAAAAAAAAAAAAAAAAAAACGAGGGCAGAACAATCTCTTGAGATGAA
Source organism: Rhinella marina (assembly GCA_900303285.1). Lineage (NCBI taxonomy): Eukaryota > Metazoa > Chordata > Amphibia > Anura > Bufonidae > Rhinella > Rhinella marina. The sequence continues at coordinate 12,876 of ONZH01013315.1, forward strand.
ATCTAGAGACCTTTGGTAAAAAGGAAGCATCAGGTGAAATAACAATCCGGTCCTCCGAGATCACCAAATAAGGTGGATCAATGGACAGGGCAGCAATTTCAATAACCCTCCTGGCCGAGAAGATGGCCAAAAGGAAAGCCAGTTTTAGGAAAAGTAACTTTATGGAAATCTTATCAACCGGTTCATCTTCCGTAAGGGCTGAAAGAACTAAGTTTAAATCCCAGGGAGGAACTTTACATCTACAAACTGGGGATAACTTAGAAATAGCCGTAACAAACCTCTTAATCCAAGGATGACTAGCTAATTTGGACTCAAAAAGGGCACTCAAGGCAGAAATCTGTACTTTTAAAGTGCTGGGTCTGAGTTTTTTCCTCCATCCCTCCTGTAAGAAATCCAACACAAGAGGGATGTCAGGAGAATCCAGAAAATCTACTGGCTTTTTAGCAAATCTGCAGAAGGCCCTCTAGATTCTTAAAGAGGACCTTTCACGGATTTTAAATAACTGGAGATAAATACCTTGTGTCCTGGGGTACTTTCTCCCTGGCTGTGACGCTCTCTGCTGTGATTGGATCGCGGCACAGCCAGGGAGAAGGAGACGCCCATTGAGAAATGCCGGCGTCTCCTCCTCCCTGTACCGATGCTCAGTATTTACATACTGAGCGCGAAAACTACAGGGGGGCACAGCGGAGCGCAGGAGCGCTATTTTAGAAAACTAGGCAGGGTGGCAGCATCAGCGGGGGGTACCCCAGGACACAAGGTATTTATCTCCAGTTATTAAAATCCGTGAAAGGTCCTCTTTAAATAGATCTCCGAAGTCACTCTCTTATGACTTGCCAACAAGGTAGATATAGCCTCTTCAGAGAGACCTCTCTTCCTCAAAATGTCCCTTTCAATAGCCAGGCAGTCAAGTGAAGGGTTACTACATCTGGATGGACTACAGGCCCCTGTGTAAGACGACCCAGAATTTCTGGCAGAACCCAAGGAGGGGCTACTGACATTCTGCAGAGCCATGAAAACCAAACCCTCCTTGGCCAGAAGGGAGCTACCACTATAGCTAAGGCACAATCTTCTCGGATCTTTCTGTGGACTCTTGGCAACAGCTTCGGGGGGGGGGGGGGGGGCATAGAGAAGACCTCTCCGTCATGATTGGGCAAAAGCATCTATCGCCACTGGAAAATCCTGCAGGGAAAGGGAAAAGAACTCCTCCACCTTTCTGTTTATCCTGGTGGCAAACAAGTCTATGACAGGAACTCCACAACGAACAGTAATCTGATTGAAAATCTCCTGGTCTAGGGACCACTCCCCCTGGCACAGAGGGTGACGACTGAGAAAGTCTGCTTTTACATTGTCCTTGCCTCTTAAGTGAACTGCTGAGAGGGAAGATAGGGAGCCCTCTGCTAGACTAAAAATCTTGTGACTGAGGGACATTAGACTCCGAGATCTGGTACCTCCCTGCCTGTTGATATAAGCCAAGGTTGTCATATTGTCGGAATAAATATGGACTCTGGAATCTAAAATCATCCCCAGGAAACTGCACTTCTAAGATCGATTCAAACAGGATTTTTCTAGGTTTATTTCCCACCCTAAACCTTCCAGAACTTCCCTCAGTCAAGCTACCTGTTTTCTGAGGGTCTGAGCTGACTGGGCGATCAGCAGGAAGTCGTCCAGGTAAGGAACTATTATCACATCCTTCTCCCTGACATGAGCCATCATCTCTGATACAATTTTTGTAAAGACTCTCTGGGCCTGAGAGAGCCCAAACGGAAGAGCCCGAAACTGAACATGAAGAATCTCTGATTGTAGCTGAACCGTGACCCTCAGAAAGCTCTGGTGACTGGGATGGATCGGGATATGGTAGTACGCATACCTTAGATCTTACGTGGCCATAAAACATTCTGGAAAGAGGTTGCTTAAAGTCGACCTGATGGACTCCATCCGAAACTTCTCGTACACCAGGAACTGATTCAAACATTTCAAATTTATTATTGTGCGAAATGACCCATTTGGCTTTTTCACAAGAAAAAGGGTTGAGTAAAAACCACTCCCTATCTCCAGGCTTGGGACTCTTATCAATACACCCTTCTCTAAAAAGGGAAAAGACTTTCAAGACCAAGACTGACTGTTTTTCAGGATCTGACCGGTAATCTGTGATTATAAATCTTTCTCCTGGCAATACTCGAAATTTTAATCTTAACCCCTTCACCCCCGGAGCTTTTTTCGGTTCTGCATTTTCGTTTCGCACTCCCTGCCTTCAAACAGCCATAACTCTTTTATTTTTCTGTTCACATAGCTGTATGAGGGCTTGTTTTTTGCGGGACAAGTTGTACTTTCCAACGCCACCATTTAATATTGCATACGGTGTAGTGGGAAGCAGGAAAAAAATTCCAAACCGGGTGAAATTGCAAAGAAAACGCTATTCCGCTACAGTCCTACGGGTTTCTTATTTACAGCGTTCGATGTGCATTAAAACTGATCCGTTACTTTCATTCTACTGGTCAGTACGACTCCGGCAATACCTAATATGTATAGTTTTTCCTGCGTTTTCATAGTGATAAAATAATTAGAAAGTTGCCCTTTTTTTTTTTTTTTTTCCTTGTCAAATCTTGACCCCTATAACTTTTTGGTATTTATGTGTACAGAGCTGTATGGGGGCTCACTTTTTGCGGGACGATCTGAAGTTTTTATTGATACCATTCTGGGGTGTGTATGACTTTTTGATCACTTTTTATTTAATTTTTTTTAGAAAAAAAAAGCGACAAAAAACGGCAAATCGCCATTTGGACGCTTTTTTCCGCCACACAATTCGCCGTATTGGAATTTTTTTTATATTTTAAAAGTATGGGCGTTTTCGGTCACGGTGATACCCATGATGTCTATATTTATTATTTATTTATTTTTTACTTATACGGAAAGGGGGGTGATTTGAACTTTTAAATTTTTTTTTATTTTTTAACATTTTTTTTATTTTTTTTTTTTACTATTAGAAAGCTCAAATATGGGCTTATATATTGTGGCTTTTTTTTTTTTCTTTATGAGCAATTATGGATTTTATAGACTCAGAAATCCATGAGTTGCTCATTTCTTATCCTGGCCTGCCATCTAGTGGCCAGAATAAGAATTGCACTTTGAAAACTGTAATCCTCACCAGCGAGGATTACAGTTTTCATATGGTCTACAGACACCCCGACTGGCCACACGGGGTGTCTGTACACCACCCGAAGGGGCGAATGCTTCCGGGTTGAAACGCAACTAGATGCCGTGATCACGGCATCTAATCAACCAGGAAGACGCCGCCGATGGCGGTAAGTAGCGGCAAGTCTCTGCTGTTAGAAACAGCAGAGACTTGCCGGCCATGACGCCCGCCGCACCCGCGAGCGGGCGCCATGTGCCCGCATCGCCCCAGCGCCGGCGCGAAGGGGTTAAACCCTCTTTGATGATTGATATGATCCATTTGATGTTGGAAATCCTCTGCCACTGATGAACAAACAGACACACGACCCCCAACAGGAGGCCTGGCGTCATTGGGGCTGCTTCTTTGAGGCCTCTGGCTGTCCCTGCAAACTGTTTTGACCTATCCTGCCTCTTGAAGCCTTCTCTATTAAACCTAGGCCGGAAGGATCTTCTAGGAGCTTGCTGATTAGTAGAAGGGAATCCCTTTTTCTTATCAGAGGCCTTCTCTAACAAATCATCCAGGACAGACCCAAAGAGGATTTCCCTTTGGCAGGGAATGGCACAGAGTTTTGCTTTGGAACTAAAATCGCCATTCCAGCCCTTCAGCCAAATGGCTCTATGAGGGGAGTTGGACAGAGCAGAGGCTCTGGCGGACAACCTTAGAGAGTCTGCAGAAGCGTCGGCCAAAAAGTTCAGTGCATTTTGGATGGTTGGGAAGGATAAGAGTTGCTCCCTAGGGGTTCCACTTTTTAAAAGGGCTTCCAACTCCTCCATCCAAACCTTAAGGGACCTGGCGACAGAGGTGGGGGCAATAGCTGGTTTAAAAGCTGCCGCAGAGGCCGCCCAACTCTTCTTTAAATAAATCTCAGCCCTTTTGTCCATTGGGTCCTTAAGGGAGCCCTCAAATGGAAGCACAGTTTTTTAGACATTTTGGCCATAGGGGCATCTAGTTTCGGGGCTCTATCCCAGAAAGTGGAAACCACTTTGTCAAAAGGATATTTGCGCTTAACTGAAGGAGGAATAAAAAAAACTATCCGGCTTTTTCCATTCTTTAGCAATCGCTGCCTGAATATTTTTGTGCACATCAAAAACTTTCCTCTTCCTAGGACCCAAACCCTCGAACATGGAATCCTGGACAGATTGCGGCAATTTCTGATCGTCTAGCCCCATGGTCACACATACTGCCTTGACCAGAGAATTGATACTCTCAGTCTGAAAAAGCGGCTTTCCAGCAAATTCATGATCAGAGGATTCAACAGAAGACGGACATTCCCCCTCCTCCTCCAAACCGGACAAGACTTCACTATCATTGGAGGAAGCATTAGATGTAGCAGCAGAGGTACTTGGGCTACACTTTACCAGACCGCTAACCGACTCCTTAACCTCCTCCCGAATCACCTGCTTCATACTGCCCATCAAGGACGGAGCCTCATCCTCCATTAACTTGCTCACACAACCTTGACAAAGGGCTTTGGCCCAAGCAGAGGAACGCTTCCTTTTACAGATAGCACAACATCTCTCCTTAGATCTGGAGATCTTCCTAGAAGACTCCTTAGGGACCTAAACACAGAAGATGACCTCCATAAGAATACTGGATCCATGTAACTCCTCTTACCCCACCGAGGTACCGGCGTCTCATTGGTGGTTTCAGTGGTCTCTGCGCTCTGGGACTGCTCCATGATCTTTCTGGCAGCTGGCCACAATGGAGGAACTGCTCCCGAGGCTCACCGGCCTGAGCAGAGAGCTGGCTGGGTTTTAACTCTAGGCGCGTGCTTGCCGACTCCTCCCCCTTCCGGCCAGCAGCGACGCGCTTCATTCCACTGCCACCCGGAAGTGAAAGCCCGCGTCGGTAGCCGGACATGTAGAACATGGCCCACAGAGGTCCGCAGCCCCAGGAAGGCCCGAGGACCCCCCCCCAGGCCGGGAAGGAGACCGGACAGGGTAGGATGAGCAGGGAACCCAGACTTTTGCAGCGGCTCCTTGCAGCGGAGACTTATGGCACACGGGAAAACCCTCCTGTTGCTTAAGAATTCAGCCGGGGCCCAGCAGCTCCAATCCTGAGTGATACCGACTCCACTGTCCCTTAGGACAGGAAACAGAACTGGTGTAGTGGGGGTGGTCCCTCTTTTAAAGCGATGCCGATGTCTGTTTCCTGTCCGGAGGAGGAGGTCTCTCCAGGGGTGCTGTCATAGGCGAAGAGGAAAAATAATGCCAACATAAATAGACACATGGTGAATGTTAATTAACCCTTAGACATGTACGGCACTCGGACGGTCTTTAAACATGGCACCCACTCACAAGCCCAGTGGGTGTCAAACAGGAGAGGCCCGTGGTTAATGTCTGCGGTTGGCAATAAAGCCGGGAGGGAGTCTGTCACCACTATATGACCATATACAGCACTCACATGGCTCTGTTGCACATTTACACATGAATGTAATGGTACCTTTGTTATTTTCTTTAGACTTGCAGATGCAGGAAAAACACTGTTTAATTCATATGCAAATGAGCACTCGCAAGTGCCCAGGGGTGATGTTCAGTGTGTAGGAGCCCAGGCTGCTCTGCCTTCTTTCATGGTGACTCCTCTCCAGCCTTTGCCCGCCCTCCTATTCCCTTATGTCATACAAGGAGGGCGGGCAAAGGCAGAGGCTGGGGAGGAGAAACCATGAAAGAAGTCAGAGCAGCCTGGGCTCCTACACACTGAACATCACCCCTGGGCACTTGCAAGTGCTCATTTGCATATGAATTAAACAGTGTTTTTCCTGCATCTGCAAGTCTAAAGAAAATAACAAAGGTACCATTACATTCATGTGTAGATGTGCAACAGAGCCATGTAAGCAGTGTATATGGTCATATAGTGGTGACAGACTCCCTTTAAATGGTGCTTACAGGTTAAAGGGGTATTCTCATCTTGGACAATGGGGGCATATCGCTAGGATATGCCCCCATTGTCCTATAGGTGCGGGTCCTGCCGCTGGGACCCGCACCTATATCGAGAACGGGGCCCCCAAAGTGAAGAAGTGCGCACCGCGCAAGCGCGGCCCGCTCTCCATTCACTTCTATGGGGCCGCCGCGAATAGCCGAGCGCTGGCTCGGCTATCTCCGTCGGCTCCATAGAAATGAATGGGAGCGCACTGCGCATGCACGGCCACCGCTCCCATTCATTTCTATGGAGCCGACGAAGATAGCCGAGCCAGCGCTCGGCTATTTGCGGCGGCCCCATAGAAGTGAATGGAGAGCGGGCCGTGCTTGCGCAGTGCGCTCCCATTCATTTCTATGGAGCCGACGGAGATAGCCGAGCCAGCGATGGGGCAGCTGCAGTTCCTATAGAGGTCTGCGGGTGGTAGGCCAGCTTAGGATAACCTTAAATGTTTAAAGGGAATGTGTCAGCAGAAAATTACCTATTGTTTAAATCATGTTTTTATGTTTAATATATTTTAAAGAATTTTTGATGTTATTTTTAATTTTCCATGTAAATACCAAAAACCATAAAATCCTGTAGTTTTTCCACCAGCCACTAAGCCTAATAATAGGAGCCTTAGTCCATAATAATAATACGTGTTGAACTGTTAAAAGGTTACCTTTAATAGGTTCCGTGGACGGGTACCAAATGTGAAAAAAGACAAAAATACAAAAACAAGAGACCAATTGTGTGGGGCCGGGATTAATATATTATCCCTATTACACCCTGATACTGGACTCAGCCCAGAGGTATCCCCAGATGGTAGGGATCCTCTGTCCTCGTACCTAAGGCCTAATCAGTCTCCTGAAAAGCCCTAACAAGAGAATGGAGGGAGGGCTAGGCAAAAATATAACCCGCCCACCATTCTCAAAACAAATTGAATGGTCAATACAGACCCCGACGCGTTTCTCCAAAAAATGGGTCCTCAGGGGGTAATATTATATAAAAAACCAATGCGTAGGGAACTCTTATATAGATAAAGAGAGTATACTTATCCCCGTCTTGTGGTGGGTGTAAGCTGTGATGAAGCTTGACGATATAACCTATAACCACAGATGGAGATAAAACAAGTAAATATGACATGCCTAAACTTAGGGGTCAACGTCCGGAGATCAAGGTACTCACCCAACGCAGCTGACGGGGAATGTATCAGAATGTCTGCAGTGATAGTGCAGCAACGAGTGTGCGCCCGAATACAGCTTATATGCCGGGGCCACTCAAATCATTTCCTTCCGTCAGGAGCGTCATATCCGGGTAAGTGAAGCGCATACTGGAACGCAACGTCCAGCGTGCTGCGCATATAAACCGGAACTCCCATGGTTGATATAGTGGAACGCAAGCCATGTATATTAGCAACGTCCACCGTGATCAACACGTGGCCGGACACTCCCGTGACATGCATGATGAGCCGCAAATGGGAGGATCCGATCCCAGGTTGGACCAAGGGGATAGGGCGCTGAAAGGTGCCATCTTATTGAGTACCATCCGGCGCATGAGATCAAAAGCCCTTAGCTAAACATGTCATAATGTATCCAAGCTTAAAACACACCATACCCTGGATACAAGATATATGATGTCCATCAAATTGGTAAACAAGGCCACATATAGCCGATATAATGTTCAAAATAGTTGAACATAATAAATGGCACTTCACGTGCCGATAGGCTGAGTTCATGGTAACATATTGAGATAAGAGGTCAGCCAATTACAGTAAAGGACCATCATCGGGAGAATGAACCCTTTCCTTATCAAATGAAGCAAGTAAATGTCAGTCTCTCATTAAGTCCACCGGGAGACTGGGATCCAAAACGGTAAATCCATTTAGTCTCTTTCTGGAGTATCTTACGGTCCCAGTCTCCACGGCGGGGAGATATGGGTATCACTTCCAGTGCCCGGAATCGTAGTAATGAAAGGTCCCCATTATGATGGTCATTAATGTGGGTGGCCACTGGTGTGTCCTTTTTCCGAATGTCATTAATGTGTTCCAGAATTCTGCGTCTCAACTCACGGACCGTTTTGCCTATGTAGTCCATAGGACATGTACATTGGCAGTTGTAGACTACCCCCCTTGTGCGGCAATTGATAAAGTCCCTGATGGTGATAATTTCATGAGTTTTGGAACATGTTACCGTCTTTGAGGTAGAAATATATTGACAAGCAAGGCAGGAGCCACAACGGAACATACCCAGTGGTTTTCTGGCTAGCCATGTTGTCTTTCCCTCCAAAGGTGTGTAATGACTGTGTACAAGTCTATCTTGGAGACTTCTGCCCCGTCGATATGTCACAGTTGGTTGGGGGGAGATGACCCCACTAATGTCCGGGTCCATCGTTAGTATGGGCCAATATGCCCTTAAAATGGTTCTAATTCTATCGTGAGCAGTATCATAGGTAGATATCAGTCGAATTTGGTCAGGGTCATTATGCTTTTTCATTCGGGGGGTCAATAAATCCTCCCTCTCACGTGACTCCGCCCATTTAAAGGCATCCTTCAAGACTGATTGGGGATAACCCCTTATTTTTAATCTATTCTGCAGTTTATTAGATTCAAGATAGAAGTCCTCCCTGTTTGTGCAGTTTCGACGCATTCTCAGATACTGCCCACGTGGAATACCCCTTTTTAAGGCAGGGGGATGGTGACTGGACCAGTGTAAGATGTTATTGGTAGCGGTTTTCTTCCGAAACACCGTGGTGGTCAATCTCTCCCCACTTTTCTTAACCTCAACATCTAGGAATGTGATAGTATCCCGATGTGATTCATACGTGAATTTGAGACCTATTTCATTCTTGTTAAGAGTGTCTACAAAGATGGAAAGTTCATCCCCGCTCCCATCCCACATCAGGAAGACATCGTCAATGTAACGAGTCCAAAAGAGGACCTTGTTGTTTCACCATGTGTCCTGATCAGGGAAGACTATCTTGTCCTCCCACCAGCCCAGGAAGAGATTGGCATATGTGGGGGCACAAGGGCTCCCCATTGCCGTCCCCCTGAGCTGGTGGAAGAACGACCCCCCGAAAAGAAAATAGTTATGGGTAAGGGTATATGAGAGAAGGCTCAAAATGAACTTATTGTGATCCGCAAATTGCGTTCCCCTTGCCTCAAGGTAGTGGGACACAGCCTGTATTCCCCTCTCATGCGGGATTGATGTGTATAAGGATTCCACATCAATACTTGCTAAAATGTTCGAGGGGTCAACGTGAATATTGTCAATCTTTTTAAGAAAGTCCATGGTGTCCCTAGTGTGGGATGGGAGCGAGGTCACGAAATTCCTAAGAACCCTGTCCAAATAAATACCACAATGGTGTATGATAGAATTAACACCCGAGACGATAGGGCGTCCCTTAAGGGGTGATAGTCCTTTATGTATCTTGGGTAGACCATACAGCGTGGCAATTTGTGGATTTATGGGGAACAGGAATTCAAATTCAGTTTTACTCAGGATCTTCCCTGAGAGACCCTGATCCAGGATGACTTTTAATTCAGACAAAAATTGCTGAGTCGGATCAACGGATAAACGTTTGTAACTCTCCTGATCCGAGAGAAGATCCATCACCATTATCTTGTACCTCTCATGGTCGAGAATGACAAGATTGCCCCCCTTATCGGACGGTTTAATGATGATGTTCTTCTCTTTTGCTAGGTCCTCAAGAGCCAAAGATTCCTCCCTAGATAGATTATGAGTATTACGGATATTACCTTGTAATCTTTCCAGATCCGAAATTACTAATCGAAGGAAGATATCAATGTGTTCTGATTTGGTAGGAGGGGGTAGTCTCGTGCTTTTAAGACGAAGTGCGGTGAAGGGTCCCTGACCAGGACTCCTAGATCCCTCCTCCCAGAGATCCATCAGGGTCTGAAACTCAGAGAAATCAGATATATCAATCCCTAGCAGTTCACATGTCTGTTTATTGTTATTCTGAAAGAACTTGTGCCATTTAAGCCTTCTACAAAATAAATGTATATCCTTAACCCAATTAAATACATCAAAATTACTGGTGGGAACAAACGATAGACCCTTCTGTAATATTCTCGTTTCTATAGGGGTAAGTTGGTGGGATGATAAATTGATAATTTGTAAAACATCGACGTAAAACGTCAATATATTTCTACCTCAAAGACGGTAACATGTTCCAAAACTCATGAAATTATCACCATCAGGGACTTTATCAATTGCCGCACAAGGGGGGTAGTCTACATCTGCCAATGTACATGTCCTATGGACTACATAGGCAAAACGGTCCGTGAGTTGAGACGCAGAATTCTGGAACACATTAATGACATTCGGAAAAAGGACACACCAGTGGCCACCCACATTAATGACCATCATAATGGGGACCTTTCATTACTACGATTCCGGGCACTGGAAGTGATACCCATATCTCCCCGCCGTGGAGACTGGGACTGTAAGATACTCCAGAAAGAGACTAAATGGATTTACCGTTTTAGATCCCAGTCTCCCGGTGGACTTAATGAGAGCACATCCTCCTAACAGCCTGCCACACAAACGCCTGATTAGATGAGTATATTTATTGATGAATTGTTTTTTTGGATGTCACATCTGTCTTTCTCAATCATGTTGTACCTGTTAATACTCTTCATCAGCTATATTAATCATGTTGGCGTATTGGACTTAGTGTGGCAGCTACATTTGTTTTGTTGTTAGAGGTATGGTTGAGCTTATTTGAACTCTTCCATTGTGGTCTTATTGTATACAATTTTTTAAAATAACTATGTGCTAGTGTGTTTATAATAAAATTCATATATATATTTTTAGATGTGCGGTCTTTGTGCGGTCTGTCTGTTTATGTAGTCACTCTTATCTCAATATGTTACCATGAACTCAGCCTATCGGCACGTGAAGTGCCATTTATTATGTTCAACTATTTTGAACATTATATCGGCTATATGTGGCCTTGTTTACCAATTTGATGGACATCATATATCTTGTATCCAGGGTATGGTGTGTTTTAAGCTTGGATACATTATGACATGTTTAGCTAAGGGCTTTTGATCTCATGCGCCGGATGGTACTCAATAAGATGGCACCTTTCAGCGCCCTATCCCCTTGGTCCAACCTGGGATCGGATCCTCCCATTTGCGGCTCATCATGCATGTCACGGGAGTGTCCGGCCACGTGTTGATCACGGTGGACGTTGCTAATATACATGGCTTGCGTTCCACTATATCAACCATGGGAGTTCCGGTTTATATGCGCAGCACGCTGGACGTTGCGTTCCAGTATGCGCTTCACTTACCCGGATATGACGCTCCTGACGGAAGGAAATGATTTGAGTGGCCCCGGCATATAAGCTGTATTCGGGCGCACACTCGTTGCTGCACTATCACTGCAGACATTCTGATACATTCCCCGTCAGCTGCGTTGGGTGAGTACCTTGATCTCCGGACGTTGACCCCTAAGTTTAGGCATGTCATATTTACTTGTTTTATCTCCATCTGTGGTTATAGGTTATATCGTCAAGCTTCATCACAGCTTACACCCACCACAAGACGGGGATAAGTATACTCTCTTTATCTATATAAGAGTTCCCTACGCATTGGTTTTTATATAATATTACCCCCTGAGGACCCATTTTTTGGAGAAACGCGTCGGGGTCTGTATTGACCATTCAATTTGTTTTGAGAATGGTGGGCGGGTTATATTTTTGCCTAGCCCTCCCTCCATTCTCTTGTTAGGGCTTTTCAGGAGACTGATTAGGCCTTAGGTACGAGGACAGAGGATCCCTACCATCTGGGGATACCTCTGGGCTGAGTCCAGTATCAGGGTGTAATAGGGATAATATATTAATCCCGGCCCCACACAATTGGTCTCTTGTTTTAGTATTTTTGTCTTTTTTCACATTTGGTACCCGTCCACGGAACCTATTAAAGGTAACCTTTTAACAGTTCAACACGTATTATTATTATGGACTAAGACTTTTTGATTGACGTGTATGTTATCATTATTATTTGAATTTTCTCTAATAATAGGAGCCATTGCTTGATCTGTACTAGAGATGAGCGAACACGCTCGTAACGAGCACTGTACCGCTTGGCTCCCCTGCGCTCGCATGGGCGCAGGCAGCCACTTCCGTCCTCCTCACTCATAATGGAAGCGCTCATTAGCATTCACCCCATAAGACACAGGGGCATTTTTCCCCCATTTTTTGGGGAAAAAAGTGCGTCTTATGGGTCGAAAAATACGGTATTTATCCTATACGGCGAATGGTATAATGAAAATGAAAAGAAAAAAAAAAAATTAAAAACAGCCAATTCGCCATTTTTTCCCCCATCTCTTCACTTACCCCCCCAAAAAATTTAATAAAATCTCTGTAGACATAATAAGAAAGTCATGGGGGTCGGAATATGGTGATGTAAAAAAATAGAGTTATTTTAGTATTGTTTTTCTATTTTTTTTTTTTATATTAAAGGGGTTGTCCCACGAATCATATTCTACAGTTTTCAAACCAGCACCTGGATGTGAACACTTTTGTAATTGCATGTCATAAAAAATTTTGTGAAGCTACTGAGTTATTCAATAACATGTATCTGTATAGCACCACTTAATTTCTTATTTCTTTGACCTATTCACTGAACAGGCCGCACATGCTCAGTTTCAACTTTTAACTGTCTCCTGAGCTGTGATAGGGAGAGCATGGACACGCCCCCTTAGCTGCAGCAGAAAAGACACTCCCCCTGAGCTGTCAGCTTGATATAAATCTAGTAGAGCAATGAATGGAGAGATCTCTGGATCCATGTGAGGTACAGGGCTGGTTCTAGCTTTGTTAAAAAGAGGTTGTCATGTCCTATATGATGTCTGATTTTCATTTTTTACATTATTCGTGGGATAACCCCTTTAAAACACAAAAAAGACCTATACAAATATGGTATCTTTGGTATTTAAATTTTAAAATTTTACTGACCCTGAGAATGAAGGGCACAGGTCAATTTTACAAATTAGGGAACGCAAGGACAAAACCTGTAAAACTGTGGCGGAATTGCGTTTTTTACCAATTCCACCCCATCTAAAATTAAACAAGCCCCTATACGGCTATGTGAACGGGGAATAAAAAAAAAAAAAAAAAAAAAAAAAAAAAAAAAAAAAAAGTTGTGCTCCTTGAAGACAGGGAAGAAAAATGAAATCTCAAAAACGAAGAAACTCTGGTATTCAAGGGATTAACAACTATAAATCACTATCCTTAAAAATCAGAAGAAAAAAAAAAAATCACATTTAGAAAATAGCAAATGTTTCCAAATTTTCTGTAAATTTTGGATTTTCTTTTTAATGTTGACTCAGATTTACCACTAACATGAAGTACGCTCTGTCACAAGTAAATCTCAAAATCGCTTAAATAAGTAAAAGTATTCCAAAGTGATTACCACATGAAGTGACATGTCAGATCAGCAGAATTAGGCCTGGTCAGGAAGGTGAAAAAGGACTTTCTTGAGATGGGCTCATTACGACTAACACTCTGCAGTGCCCATCCAAAAGCCAGAGAGGACGAGGTGGTTTATTCCAATCCATGCAGCAGCACTAGGAACTTTACAAAGCACTCCGTCCATAGGAACACCTTGTATTCTACTTTTTCTATTTTAAAACTTGGTATCTTCGCTACTTGGATACAGCACTGGACAGTTTTTCATTGCTGTGCTGCTTTGTCACCTCTGTGGCCTGCCTTGCGGTCCAATGCCTGTCATTAGCTAATCACTTCCTATACTGTATATCCTGTCTCCTGACACTTGCCAGCTTCCTGATACCTTTCTTACTGTCACTGTTCCTGGACCTGTCATGTACTGTGTCCCACAGATTACTACTGTTTGCCCTTTTCCCACTCAGAATTGTGCTGGGTATACTGTTCAAGCTCCAACCGCTGGGACCCCCACTGATCACAAGAATGGGAGCCCCCCTGAAATGAACGGAGCAGCTACTCCATTTGTTTTTATATGAGTTCTGGCAAGTACAGTGCTTGGCTATCTCCGGATCTCCCATGCCCGACTGCCCGCTCTGTTCATTTCAGGGGGGTTGCAGGGATTATGGGGTCCCCGTTCTTGTGATCGGTGGGACTCCCAGCAGAAAGACCGCCACCGATCTAATAGTCGATAAGGGATAAATAAGTGCTGGCCACATGGGATTGTGCAGCATCTCGTATAACCCCTTTAATCGACACGTAATCCTGGCATGGGACTAGAACCATCAGCACACGTACCAGTCTGAATCTCTCTCTAGTACTTTTGCAAGAGATTCAGACTCACACATGCGCTGCAGGTTAGAACCCCAGAAGTGCCAGCTACTCGGGATCCTGCAGCATCTCAGATAACCCCAGTAATGCTATGTTGCTGGTCAATGTGGAGTTAGTGTGTATTTTTTGTGTTTTTTTTTTTTATTTTTAGAAAAGTATCAATTGGCCGTTATGAGGAGATACCTGCTTCATAATACTAATAATGTCAGCCACATGGAAGTCTAAAGTGACTGAACTACGTGCCTCAGGTTAATAGTAACACCATGAACTACCTCCTCACATACCGGACATCATGGTTAATGCATGAGGTACATGATTGAGTTAATCACTATTAGGGCCCATTGATACGACCGTGTGACTGGGTCTGCATCTATTCCGCAATATTGCGGTATAGATGCGGCCCCATTCACTTCTATTAGAGCGGGCAGCCGCGGCTCCGCTATCAATTACGGAACATGTCCTATTCTTGTCCGCAAGAGCAGACAAGATTAGGTATTTTGAACGGGGCGCTCGGCTGTGTGCCCCGCAAATTGCAGAACACACGCGGGGTGGCATCCGTGGTACTGCGGATATGCATTTTTTCGGATCTGCAATACTACGGCCGTCTGAACGGCCCCTTACTGTGAGGCATAATTTTACCTATCTGGACCTCCCTGTGCCTCATATTAATAGTAAATAACCATACAATAACCCTGTGTTGCCCATTATGTGAGGAGGTACATGATGTGGTTACTATTACTGTGAGGCATAGGGTGTTATTAATTTGGACCACCATGTGGCTGAGATTAATAAGCAACCCCATCAAATACCTCACATTAATCTCATGTTGCCCAGTTTGAGGAGGTACATGATGGGGTCACTTACTATTAATGTGAGGTACTAAAGTAATATCACAATAGGGGAGATTTATCGAACTGGCTTAGTTGCCCATAACAACCAGATTCCACCTTTCATTTTCCAAAGGAGCTGTGAAAAATGAAAGGTGGAATCTGATTGGTTGCTATGGGCAACTAAGCCAGCTCTACTGTACACCAGTTGGATAAATCTCCCCCTATGTGTCTCACATTAAGGGCCCATTCACACAATCGTATTTTTCTGTCCGCATCAGTTCTGCAATTTTGCGGATCGGATATGGACCCATTCATTTCAACGGGGCCGCAAAAGATGCGGACAGCACACTGTGTACTGTCTGTACTTCTGTGCAGTGGTCCCGAAAAAAAGATATAACATCCTATTCTTGTCTGTATTTGTGGAAGCATTTCTATCATGGAGTAGGATGTTCCGATCCGCAAAACAGCCTGTACACTGCCTGTATTCATATTTTGCAGATCTACAAAAACAGATATGATTGTGTGAATGAGCCCTTACACAGGCATGCAGCATTGTGTCCATGAGGAACACCCCTGTCACCTGCTCGTGGGCAATCTCCACCTAAAATACACAGGACGTTTCTCCTGCAGAAAGAATCCTCCAGGATGCTGCAGGATAAAGGATCTGTGAAGACATCACCGCCATGTAACTAGTAACATATATGGTATATCTGGTGCAACCCTACTCAGTACGCATCCCATTCTCCCCTAGGCTGCATTCACCATGTGCAGTCTGTGTGATGGCCAACCTTCCCGGACTGACCACAGCATCATGATCTTTGATGCTGATAGTTCCCGTCCAACTATGGCTCTACCGTCCTGTAGTCAGCACGGGACAGCACACCCACAGAAGGGCTGGGAATCACTGCATCAGAGATCACTCACAATAGCCACAGTAGGTCTGGAAAATGTGGTCATCACAAGGCTGCACACGTTGCAGATTATGTAGATTGTCGTGCAGAAAAAACGCAGCATGTAGCACAGTACCAGTATGTATACTTTGCTTTTTTCTTCCATGAGGATAAAGAAGTCCACATTATACTCATTACGTTTGCAGTACCTCCTTTTCAATGGAAGGGTGAGTTCTGTGGCGAAACTACATCAAATCCGCAAGTAACACATGCAGCTTTTATTGTTTTTTGTGCCGAAATCCGCACGGAAATTTGCATGGTTACACACACGTGTGCAGGTACCCATAGGTTTACTAGCAGAAATTCCACCCAGATTTCGGTAGGTTTTCTGTGCGTCTCCACCACAAAAACCGTATGTGTTACTTGCTGTTTTTGGTGCAGATCTGATGCGGTTTTGACAAAGGGTGAAAATATAGTGGACATGATGTGGATTTGTAAATCTTCACAGCAGAGAGAAGCAAAGTGGATTTGTCTAACCTGCTCCGCTTTACTGGTACTGTATTACACTGCAGTGTTTCCACAATGTGTGCAGGTGGCCTTAGTACAGACAGTCCTGCTCTCCCCTCAGCTAACTGCTGCTTGCCATACTCTGTATGTACTCTCCACTGTCCTCTTCTGCATTGTGTGAAATCCAGTAAAGCTCTATGGTCCCTATGAGCCCTGTGCTGAAGTTGCTCTTGGTTCTAGCCTTTAAGAACACAGCACATACAAATAAGGAAAAAGCACCATGCTTTTTGTTTCTGCATACATGCATTCTGAGGAAGCTGCAGTGGTCAGTGCCTACTTTCACCTTTCAGTACCTGACTGTCCATGTCTCTACGTGCAGATCGTCTTTCTTCCTCCCACGGTCTTCAAGGTTCCTACGGCCTCATCCTCCGCCTTACGACCTCTTGTTCTTGCTTGGTACAACGTGAAAAGAAAGGTTCGGATCCAGCAAAGCTCCGCAAACCAGGCTTAGGCCCAAACACCCTTCTCCTTTCAATGGAACACTCCGCCTGCAGGTCCCACAGCCGGGATACCGGAATGTACCACCTCGAATCTGACCAATCCGAAGGGTACAGCAGGCGGAGCTTCCTGTCAGGAAGGACGGTGGAGAAAGAAGGAGAACACAAAGCCACTGGATAGGCGGGGATGGCGAGATTGACATCAGGGCTCACTAATCCGTAGCTACTCTGTGGTTTCCATAGTGACTGCAGGGTTCGCCCCCCACATTCCAGTCTCTTACGCTCCGCCCACCATTTTTCTCGAAGCAATTTCTTACCTGTGAGTTTCACATATCACTGGAGTTGTGAGGCGGCTGTTGTGCGCCTTTGTGTCGGCTGTCATGCCGTTTCTGTATGTCTGCTATGTGCTTACTTGTAGATTTCTGCTGTGAAGGCTCATGGACGATTTGTGTTTAATGGGCAAACAGCTCTGTTGAAAGCCTAAAATTGTTGCTGCCGTAGTACATATCGATAGATATAGGTATATTATAGATAGTTGATATATAGGTAGATGATGTATGAATAGGTGTATAGATAGATGGATATAGGTATATACATAGATGATATATATATATAGGTATATAAATAAGTATATATGAGTATATAAATATGTATATATGAGTATATGGATATAGGTATACATTATATATATACGTGGGTGAAACCACTTTGGGTCTTAAAACTAGAATCATACATCACAGGTACACTATACCTCAAAAATGTAAAGATCTACCAGTACCCAGACATTTTATTGATACAGGACAGAGAGAAGGATTTAAGATTCATGATCATTGATCATATCCCTCCTCTTCCTAGAGGAGGTGATAGAGAACGATTATTAAAACGGAGAGAGTTACAGTGGATCTTCAAATTACAAACTCTTAAACCTGGTGGCCTCAACGTTGATTTTAATTTAGCGGTATGTTAGGTGTAATGCAGTCACTCTTTCGGTACCTGTTTATCGGTGTGGTCATTAGTTTTGGAATTTGAGGAGTAACGTGCCAGATTAATATTTATTTTTCTGTTTCTCTATCATTTTTTAGATGATTCTGCAAGCATTCTTCAGGAACATCTGGATGGAGTGCTGATGTCTGCTGATGTCTTCTATTGTTTTTCTTTGTTATTGACACTTACCGACTGGGTGGGCTGTTAGACTTTTGTGTTCTTGGACTCTAACCCGATTTTTTTGTTTAGTCTCTGACAAAGTGTTGGTGCGACAGGGACCCACTCTAATGTTGGGTATGATATGTTCCCCCTTCCTTTCTTTCATATGATGCACCAGGTTTCTGGCCTTATTAGTCGGTGGCTTTTTATAGATACTTATTTTTATCATGATCCTTTGTGTCGCGTACATGGTGATGGTGACCATTGGTTGAACTCGTTTTGCCTCGACATTATTATGCTAAGGTATATTCTTGTTCTCCTGGTGTATATACCTGACTGGTTTTCCCTGGCCAGATTGTGGACTGGTTCCCCACCTTAAGTTGTGACCTCATGTGATCATTATCCATAGTTTTCACCTGCGGTTGCCATGGGTTACCACCTTTAGAATGGGATCTACCTCGACGTATTTACGTTTGGGTGTGATCTCGTTCTTTTTGTCCTTTCTCCTGGCCATATTTATGGTGAGGATTTTGGACTGGTTCACCATAGCTGCTGTGATACATCTATATATCAATTTATTTATGCCACTGATTTAAGAATAATAAATTTGCAACTTGCCTTTTGTTTTTTTTTATTTAATTATATACACATATCATATGGTTTGAGTCCTGTTTTAGTCTTTTTTTCATTACAGCCATCACCTTTTCAATGTGTCTTCTTTACTATACCTACCTGGTTTATGGAGCATGCGCACATTTATGTCCGTGCCGCGGCGGCTATGGGCAGTGTGGGCTAGGCGTATCACGCGTTGGCTGTGGGCAGGGAGCGCCGCACTGGGTGACATGGCAGATCACATGATGCGGCACGACCGTGTCGGCACGTCCTTCAGCGTTGTGCTGCGCTCTGCACACCCCTGACTGAGCGGGGACATGCGCACTATCCATCTCCAGACGCCAATGTACGGCTATTTTAAAGGGGTTATCCCATGACTAATGTAAAAAATGAAAACCAGGCAGCATATAGTACATGAGAACCTCTTTCTAACAAAGCTAGAACAAGCCCTGTACCTCACATGGATCCAGAGATCTCCCCATTCATTGCTCTGCTAGATTTATATAGAGCTGGCAGCTCAAGGGGAGTGTCTTTTCTGCTGCAGTTAAGGGGGCGTGTCCATGCTCTTCCTATCACAGCTCAGGAGGCAGTTGAAGGATAAAACTGAGCATGTGCGGCCTTCTCAGTGAGCAGGTCAAAGAAATAATAAAAAGAACAAACTGCAGGTGGCACTATACAGATACATTTTATTGAATAACTCTGTGGCTATGTTAAATATTTAATTACATACAATTACAAAAGTATTCAGATCCAGCTGCTGGTTTGAAAACTGTACAATGTTTTTCGTGGGACAACCCCTTTAAGACACGCACTTCTCCTACCAATGTTCTTGTAAGTTTTACAATTATATGGGTGTCACGTATGATTTTAATCACTCCATTTGATATTTAACACTATTGGAGATATATTTATGGGCACTATACTGACCAGTGTTCACATGTAACTTCACTGACGATATTGTGATGATACATACCCATTTAATTCACTTGTTTATATAGTAACATAGTTTGTAAGGCCGAAAAAAGACATCTGTCCATCCAGTTCGGCCTGTTTTCCTACAAGTTGATCCAGAGGAAGGCAAAAAAAACCCCTGTGAGGTAGAAGCCAATCTTCCTCACTTTAGGGGGAAAAATTCCTTCCCGACTCCAATCAGGCAATCAGAATAACTCCCTGGATCAACGACCCCTCTCTACTAACTATAACCTGTAATATTATTACCCTCCAGAAATACATCCAGGCCCTTCTTGAACTCTTTTAGTGAACTTACCATCACCACCTCCTCAGGCAGAGAGTTCCATAGTCTCACTGCTCTTACCGTAAAGAATCCTCTTCTATGTTTATGTACAAACCTTCTTTCCTCCAGACGCAGAGGATGTCCCCTCGTCACAGTCCTCGGGATAAATAGATGATGGGAGAGATCTCTGTACTGACCTCTGATATATTTATACATAGTTATTAGATCTCCCCTCAGTCGTCTTTTTTCTAAAGTGAATAACCCTAATTTTGATAATCTTTCTGGGTACTGTAGTCCACCCATTCCAGTTATTACTTTAGTTGCCCTCCTCTGAACCCTCTCCAGCTCTGCTATGTCTGCCTTGTTCACAGGAGCCCAGAACTGTACACAGTACTGCATGTGTGGTCTGACTAGTGATTTGTAAAGTGGCAGAACTATGTTCTCATCACGGGCATCTATGCCCCTTTTGATGCAACCCATTATCTTATTGGCCTTGGCAGCAGCTGTCTGGCACTGGCTTCTACAGCTTAGTTTGCTGTTCACTAAAACACTAAAATTCCTAGGTCCTTTTCCATTTCAGAGTTACCCAGTGCTTTACCATTTAGTATGTACTGGTGACTTGCATTATTCCTTCCCGTATGCATAACCTTACATTTGTCAGTGTTAAACCTCATCTGCCACTTTTCTGACCAAGCCTCCAGTCTATCCAGATCCATCTGTAGCAGTGTACTGTCCTCCTCTGTGTTAATTACTTTACACAGTTTAGTGTCATCTGCAAAAATTGATATTTTACTATGCAAACCTTCTACAATATCATTAATAAATATATTGAAGAGAATAGGACCCAATACAGACCCCTGTGGTACCCCACTAGTGACAGTGACCCAATCTGAGTATCTACCGTTAATAACCACCCTCTGTTTTCTATCACTGAGCCAGTTACTTACCCACATACAGACATTTTCTCCCAGGCCAAGCATTCTCATTTTATATACTAACCTTTCATGTGGTACAGTGTCAAATGCTTTGGAGAAGTCCAAATATACGACATCCATTGAGTCGCCGCGGTCAAGTCTAGAACTTACCTCCTCATAGAAACTGATTAAATTGGTTTGACATGACCGATCCCTCATGAAGCCATGCTGATACGGAGTTATTTGCTTATTTTCATTCAGGTACTCCAAGATAGCATCTCTCAGAAAACCTTCAAACAGTTTACCCACAACAGAAGTTAAACTTACCGGCCTATAGTTTCCGGGTTCTGTTTTTGGACCCTTTTTGAATATTGGCACCACATTTGCTATGCGCCAATCCTGTGGAACACTCCCCGTCAGTATAGAGTCCTTAAATATACACTTGTTTGTTAATTACCTGATTGATCACGTGTTGATCCCTCCTACTTTCTGCTTTATATATAGTGTGTTTTGCACATGTTACTTATGCTTGAGAAAGGCCTCATTGTGTGGGCTGAAATGTTGCAAGTTGGGTGAATAAAGAGGTCCACTATTTTCACCACTTTGGAGTGCTGCCTCTTTATCTGAATTTTGGATCTATCTGGTGAACAACATAGTACCTGGAGGAGTTTGCACCCACCCACTATTCATGCTGTGCTGCTATTTCTTCTGATTTTTTTATATATGTATATAGATAGATGATATATAGATAAATAGGTGATATATAGATATACAGTGATCCTTCAAGATACAATGGCCTCAGGATTGTCTAAATTTGCTTAAGGCCTCTTAAGCAAGGAAATTTATCTTTCCTTGAGTCCTAAGGCAGCACAACACAAAGGGTTAATGTCTTGCTCTCCCGTCTAGGACAGAAGATAATCATTAGTAAATTAGACTAATTAACCCCCCCTATAAAGGAGTGCACACCCACTAGGTAGATGTGTTTTTTACCAAGCAATATCTTTTTAAGGGAGGGATACTTATGCTGCCTTTTGACTCAAGGAAAGATAAATTTCGGTAAGCAAATTTAAACATTTCTTATCGTCCTTATCGACAGCACAACACAAAGGGATTTGTAAAGCAGTATTAACAATGGGGAGGGGAATCGAAATCGCAGCCTTAGTAATCACTTGTCTGTCAAAGAATCACAAGCACCAGATACATCCAACTTATATTGTTTTGTAAAGGTGCATGGAGAAGACCATGTAGAGTCTCTTGACATTTGATCCAATTCCTTTTTTCTTCTCTGCCCAAGCGACTAAGTGGACAGAGTTGAGTGTGTTGTAACTCCACCTGGTAACTGGAGTACTTGAAATCTAGAAGCAGTATTCTTAATCCAAGCAGTGTAGGCTTGCTGGCTTTTATACTTCTATAAGCAGCTGGTCAGCCGACCTGAAGGACCCTGGTTCTCCTATGACCAGTAGATGAAGCTTGTCTTGTTCAGCTGATTGAGGATTCTGATAGATGAATTTCTTAACTTACTTTCATGTCAGATGAGCGCTTTAGTAGGATATAGGGCATCAAAGCTCACTGAAATGGAAAACCTACCGTATTTTTCGCCCTATAAGACGCACCGGCCCATAAGACGCACCTAGGTTTTAGTGTAGGAAAATAAGAAAAAAATATTTTTCATCAGATCATCTTATCAGACTGCCCATAAATTTAAGGACATCACATCAGACCCCCATATCAGCCCCCTGTGCCCCCATACCATCTCACTGTGCCCCCATCAGACCTCAGATCAGCAGAATGTGCCCCCATCAGACCTCAGATCAGCAGAATGTGCCCCCATCAGACCTCAGATCAGCAGAATGTGCCCCCATCAGACCTCAGATTATGCCCCCAGCAGAATGTGCCCCCATCATACCTCAAATCAGCAGAATGTGCCCCCATCATACCTCAAATCAGCAGAATGTGCCCCCATCATACCTCAAATCAGCAGAATGTGCCCCCATCATACCTCAAATCAGCAGAATGTGCCCCCATCAGACCTCACATCAGCAGAATGTGCCCCCATCAGACCTCATATCATGCCCCCATCAGACCTCAGATCAGCAGAATGTGCCCCCATCATACCTCAAATCAGCAGAATGTGCCCCCATAAGACCTCACATCAGCAGAATGTGCCCCCATCAGACCTCATATCATGCCCCCATCAGACCTCAGATCAGCAGAATGTGCCCCCATCAGACCTCAGATTAGCGTTTTGTGCCCCCTCACGCCACAGATCAGCGTCTTGTGCCCCTATCAGACCTCAGATCAGCCCACCCAGCCACTGATAAAGACCATACTTACCGTACCTGTTCTGCGCTGCCGCTGCCGTCTGGTCCCACGCTCCGCGCTCCTCTCTCTTCCCTGCCGGCACGCACTATGACCTGACGCCGCAGCGTCAGGTTATAGTGCGTGCTGGCAGGGAAGAGAGAAGAGCGCGGAGCGTGGGACCAGACGGCAGCGGCAGCGCAGAACAGGTAAGTATGGTCTTTATCAGTGGCTGGGTGGGCTGATCTGAGGTCTGATGGGGGTCCCTACGTACAAGTGAGCGCTTCCTTATGGAAGCGCTCACTTGTATTCGCCCTATAAGACGCACAGCATTTTTCCCCCTACTTTTGGGGGAAAAAAAGTGCGTCTTATAGGGCGAAAAATACGGTACTTAAAACTTAACTTTTATTATTAGATAATAAAACAATGATGGGCCAAGAAGAAATAAATACACAATAGTTAAACAAAAGAATATACTGATGATGGGTAATAGTTACACATAAAAAGAAAATTGGAGTGGTGTGGATACTCGCGACCAATTTTAGGTCACGACTGACAGCAGCCGGTCACCAGTTAAGGGTCAGACTTTGGTAATGTCCAGACTCTCAGATAGATAGGCAGCATCAGAACGAAGCACAGTCCACAGCAAAGTACAGCCAGGGCCAGGAATGGTTTGTTATCTGGTTCACTTGATGGTCCTTTGGTGGAGCCGGATTGCAACTTCAGACCTCTGTGCAGTCTGGATTTCTCCCCTCTTTTGGTGGAGGAAAGAGAAGGGGAACCTATATATTAACTAGTATTCTCTCCCTATAGGCAGTCGTGGGCCACGACTACTATCCTTACTGGCACATTATCTAGAGCCATTGTGCTATGTATTATAGGATCCCCTGAAGAACCTACAAATTGAGTATAGGGGAAACGCGTCCGGATCATTTTCTACCGATGATGGGATTACATTAACAGGCAGGGACAGCTACAGTAGGGTCAGCCACCGAGAAGTGGGGCCGCCCCTTTCAGGGCAATCACTTTGCTTGTAGGCAGGGAATAATAGCACCTATAGGGAGAGAATCCCAGGTAATATATAGGGTCCCCTTCTCTTTTTTCCTCTTTCCTCCACCAAAAGAGGGGAGAAATCCAGACTGCACAGAGGTCTGAAGTTGCAATCCGGCTAACGAACCAGATGACAAACCATTCCTGGCCCTGGCTGTACTTTGCTGTGGACTGTGCTTCGTTCTGATGCTGCCTATCTATCTGAGAGTCTGGACTAGAGATGAGCGAATCATTCAAAAAATTATTCGCCGAACATTCGCCGAAGTTTTCCTAAGATTCGTATATTCGAACAATAGATTTGTTGTATTTGCGTACAAAATATACGTTATTATGTGCTATTAGCGAACATTCATGCACTAATAACAAACGTTCATTTAAAAAATGTACGCAACTTCTTAGAAGACGTAGGCATGAGCGTACAAATAGCGTACGAATCCTCAGCGTACTATTGTCTACACGATTACGTAACACGCAGGCACGCACGACGAGAGGCTGCGGCGTGCACTCCTCAGAGGCAGAGCGAACATTCGAAAATGGCATCCAGGCGATCCTCATCATTTAGCTCTAAAGAGCTGAAATTTCTGATCCGGCTGATGGACAGAGAGGATTACGATGGCACACACCGCCATCCAAACCAGAATAAGAAGGAGGTGATCCAGCAGGTGATCCAAGGCCTGCGTCTTCGTTTCCACATTGTGCGGACCCCGGGCCAGATCCAGCGGAAATGGTCTGATCTGAAATTCAAATGCCCAGAGCGGCTTAATGAGATCCGTGCAGAGATACCGCAGGGTGAGTAACAAAATATTTGATAAGTAAAAACATGTAAAAAAATTACTGTACTGTATTGTATATATACCAGCAGTTACTGCCAATAATGAAAAAAGTATAGAAGGACAACGTGGTCGTGCGTAGTGCGCTGCAGTAATTTTGTTTCATGCTAGGCAACGCCTCTCTAACTATCGACCCAAACAACTTAAGTGAAGGTATTCTAGTCATTATTGTTAATGGTGCTGGCCGTTCTCCCGTTTGTGTCAGGCAAATGCACTAGTTCGAAAGAAAGTACCCTTATATGCCCCTTCATAGTTAGCGCTTCCTCCTCCTACACACAGACTCAAAGACGTGCCCATGCTGCAGCTACTGTCAGTGGGCGATATCCAAAGTATTCCTACCACACCATGTTAACGATATAAAGAAAGTTATTGCGACGATAATGTTATCTATTGCCATAAATACCTTTTTAGAAGAAAAAAATATGATATGGCCCCCCTCTCACACCCATAATATCGTAATAGTAGTATGTGTTAGTATTAAAAAGAGTCATCATCTAACAATTGTGTACGTTTTTATGTTGCAGAGCACCGTCAACGTCGGCGTCACCACCGTCGAGGCAGGACGGCCCCTGAAGTACCTGCAGCCTCTAGTAAGTGTAAAACATATTTCATTTATTTTTCATCCAAGCTACGTGGGAGTGCAGCTACAGTAAGAGCACTAGTTGTTAGGAACGGGATCCTCCAGCCCCAAACTATTCCCATGTAGCTACAACTGTTCATTAGAGTTGAATGTAAGGCTACTTCTACACTAGCGGCAGCCCGGATTCGGCGGGTGAAGGGTCCCTCCGGATCCGTGCTGCCGCAGGTACACGTGTGGGGCCGGAACCACGCTCTGGCCCAAATTCACTGTAATGGAGGTGGGCCGCGAATCTGGCCACAGCACGTTAACCCCTGCTGAGAGGCACCTGGAGTGTACCTGAGGCAGCGTGGATCCAGAGGGACCCTTCACCCGCAGGATCCGGGCTGTCGCTAGTGTAGAAGTAGCATT